>LIEC01012229.1:0-67636 GCA_001925005.1 Drosera capensis | reverse complement strand
AGAGATAGAGCGCCGCCGTTTTGACCCTTGCCTCTTCATTCTCTATGCCCATGTGATCAAAGTATTGATCCATGTTGAAGAGGAAAGCATCAAGCTCCATCGCATCCCGCTTTCCCGAGAAGGCCTTTGGCTTGGGGACGTCAACACGAGATCCCTTCCCAAAGCTACCAACTCCCCCATTCGCTATGGCTGCCCGACATAGCGAAACGTTTTCCTTCATGACCTTCAACTCCTCTTGAAGAGAAGTTACCTCGGTGCGAACATCATCAAACTGCGCTTGGAATTCTTTACGAAGTTGGTCCGTGAGAGAGTTAAGAACACCTTGCAACTCACCTTTGAATGCGTCCTCCCGAGCATCAATGGTCTCGTTACTTGGCACGTCGTCCTCCAATCTCACCACCATCTTACCCATGATATCCTCCACCCTTTCGAGTCGTGACTCGAAGGATGTTAGAATATCCTTCGATTTTGCCTTCCCTTTGCGCATGGTGACATTCGTGGTGTTCACCTCTTCAACGAACTCGGTCATGTTGCTTTGATCCGTCATTCCCTTCTTACTTGAACCGCGCCTTGATACCACTTCCACGAAGTAGGATCGTTGCTTTGATACCACTTGTCACGGGGTTAGATTTCTCACAACCCGTGCGGCACTCAAGCTACTCACACCTTCGCTCGAGCTCAGCCTAATTCGCTCAGCAAATAACTAAGTAAGAACTCGTAAAAGAAATGGGAACTCGGAACAAGCTTTTAGAGGAAAACACAATGTATTACTCTCGGGTTTTTTTTTTTGTTTACACAAGATTGAACTCAAGGATGGATGGTTTGGCAAATGAGCCAAACATCCCCTTATATACAACTTCTCCTCCACAACCAACGGTGGAGATCAAAACAATCTAATGGTCTATATTTACATGTAGACTTTTGGTACCAATCTACCCAAGATAAAGCCTTTGCGGCTTCTAGAACATCACCTCCCTAGGTTTGTACCTCCCTTGGATAAACTTGGGCCTTCTTTGATGGGTCGCGTACTTGGGTCGTATCAATTTGTCACGGGCTTTAATTTGGGCCAGACTTCAAATTCGTTGGTGCGTGACATTAAGCACACCCGAAAGACATTGAACCCAAAGTACAGTGTACTATTGTTTCATTGACAATGGGGTTGATATTTAGGAATGTGACCCAGAGATGCTGTCAAGGAATAGCATAGAACTTCGGCCACCAAGTTAGTTAGCCAAAACAATAAAACGCGCACACGCCTCACAAAAGCTAAGGTGACTTGAGCATTTAGTAGGTTGAAGCTCTTCATTTACGTGTGATATCCTTGATGGCTTTCCAACCGGGGCACTAACGGAGTGGCATTTGTATTCATATTGATGATGGCTGCTGCTGGTAAATATGAAATAGCGCCTGTAATTCATTTCTTGTAAGCAAGCTATGCATTTGGTTATATTAGTCCCTGTTATTAACATCATGGCAGTAACAAGGATTCGAATTAACAGTTCAGTGCCTGCTGAGGAAAAGTAAAAAATGAGTTGATTGTTTGATTATGTTGCATAGTCACTGCTTGTTCACAGGAAAGCTCTTTGTCATGGGCTTATTGTTTCCAAGATCCATGCGTCACTTAAACTATTCCCTCCTTCGTTTGAACTCGGCCTAACTCCAACGCCGAAATGATTAAATAAGAACTCGAAGAGAGAATGAGAACTTGGACACGTTTTTGAGAAGAAAACACGTTGTGTTGTTCTCGGGTTTTTATGGGATTGTAACTCGTGGAGGATTTGATGGTTTGACAAATGAGCTAAACATCCCCTTATATATTTCTCCTAGAGTTTTCTAAAATACTCTACAACCTTCCCTATATATTTACAAGGTGTTAAAGTTCTCCGGAATTCTCTAAAGTCTTTCGCGAACTTGGAGAATTTTCTAGAACTTGGGCCTTTCTTGATGGGCCTCGCTCTTGGGCCTCATCAATTTTGTCACGGGCTATACTTTGGGCCTCGCTCAAAATTTGGCCCGTGACATCTTGCTCCTTGTTGATGTTCAGGCTTATGCTGTGAGTTTTACTGTTTGTTTGTGAGTTCACAAGACTTTATTTGCTTCTCCTCTTTGTAAACTGAGCGAAGTATCATCTTGACACTGTAATCAGTTAGATGTACGTACTGCATCCTGCATGCAAACAATGGATGATAGATTAGAAGTTGGAACAGATAATGATTAAACCGCCTCTAATCTTTTCTTTCCCCTTTTTTCATCTCACAGACGAAGCCTTGTGCATTCCATGGTGCAGCGAGTGCATGCGATGCTTCTGCTTTTTTCCTAGAAGCTACAGCTATGCCATACAGAGTTTATTGGAGACATCATACATACAACAGATGTTCTTCAGCAGCATTTGATTTGGAGGTGTCGGGATCAAAGGATTTCGGACCACCTGAAACCATTCTTTCGCCCCGCCCTGATAGAACTCGATGTTCAGGTAAGGTAGTCAATCCATGTAGACCTTCCTGTTAATCTATTGCATGGCCACAGTTTGTTTGTTTTTTGGAAATACAAGCTGCAAGACTTGCTAATTTTATGTGACAGGAACAAACGAAAAGGAAAATACCATAACGTGAAATACAACCATTTAAGGGGTGCTGTATTATTTCAATTAGCACACTGAATTAGCAAGGAATGCAACTTTTCATTCTAGCATAGGATTAGATCCGCATTGCTTCCACTGTGGTGGAAACAAATGAACATAACATGTTACCAAGTCTTGCCAAATTGCCATGTGGAGTTCTGTCTTCTTGTAACATGTCTGCTTATCTTGATTGGTTTTCGTATCATTAATATTCTTATCATTATTGGATCGCGAGTGAATATATATATCCATTATTATCTTTATGATCATACTGTGCGCCTTGTGGGTCATGTATCAGCTCCAAAGCCATGGCTGCTGGATGATGGAGACAATGGGCCTCCATATAGATCTTTTATGCACGTGGGCCCAAAACCTTGTTATCACGAGCAAGTGCATGCTTGTCATTTTATACTAGTCTTTCACGAAGTCGAGCGGTGTTCGAATTTGCGAACGTAGTCATTCAGGCATAGAGTTCAGTAGACTTGTTTCTTAAAAAAAGAAAAGAAAATCTTGAAGGATTTCTTTCATATATCGAGCTTCAACGTTATAGAGCTATAGGCTCGATTCAACTCCTTTTGACCTTGATGAAAACTCGAATTGAGCTCCTTCAAGTATTAAATAAAATTATTCTAAATTAAAATTAGGTTCGTGGGTTGAACAAACACCCCTCCTGATGCCTGAGCCAGAAGAGACCTGACGAGGTTAAGGTGGACCTCCGGGTAGAGACAGAAAATGGCCCCTGGATCATTTTCATTCGATAGTTCATTTTTCATTCGACGGTTCATTCATGATGATTCATGGTTTGATAAATTCGGCTCAATGGGCCCGTGGTGGCCCGTCAACCTTTGAGCTCCACCGTTCATCTTCTGCAATCATGTGCTCTGTGACTTGTTTATATTTGATTGAATCACGCCTAATGTGATCATTCACATCTGATAATACCAATCGTCTCTTCTGACTTTCGTTAATTACTTATAGCATTGGTGTTGATTAAAAACCAATAGATCAAAGGTCCGCATCATGTTGTTTTCGTGTGACATATGACGATGCTGTGTAACACAAGATTATATAATGCTGATCATGTTGATTTGCATGGTTGCTTTTCCTACATAATGTTGTGACATGAGCATTTGGAATTGATGCCAGTATCATTCGAATAATCTTTTGGTGCCACCATGCAAATGGGAAAAATAATGGTAGGGTGCGCGTCATTATCATCTCCCACAAACATTAGTAAAAAAAAAAAAACATCAGTCGCTCTAACACTACCACCTGTATAAAATAATGCACTACCACTATCCGCACGTACTAATTTGTCATGTTCTCAAGCCCCCATTGCCAATGCAAAAATAGGATCACTGACCAAATGCATAACATCTCAAAAAATATGTACTTGATCCTTCCAGACAATGAATCTGCCATCAATCTATCAAAACCTCAAATATCATCAGTAAAGAAGGCGAATATCATCAGTAAAGAAGGCGATGACATAATACTGGACTCTAGATAAGGGACAAATGGCAAGCCTTATGGATTCACAAAGACTAATTCTTACACAACAATTTTCTCATGCGGTTAATGCTATTTTTTGCCTTTCACAACACGTAGCTAAGTAGTTTTCAATTTGTTGTGTGTGGACAAAATAAACCCAGAGGCCTGTAATATATAGCAACTGGAAAGTGACCATTGTTCGTTGAGTGCCCGGGTGCCTTCACATTTTTCATCAAGTACTTTTTGCCAATATAACAAACAAAGTCCAACATTGTTGCAGCAATTCTCGCGAGGTATCACAAACTCCAATTAAAGGGCCTTAACCGACTTCACCATCTTTCACGCTCTGCGCCACCCCCTCTCATTCATCTTGATTATTCTTCTCCCATTTTCTCAATAAATTCAGCCCACCCAGTTCTTCAAGTTTTGATTTTTTTCATCTGGGGTTTCCACATTGAAGCTATAAGTTCATCTGGGATTGTATCACTTATCAGCTTTGAGACTGATCTGGTTAGTCATTGTTCACGTGTTGTTTTCACTGTATTATTTGTTGCTTTTAAGGGTTTTGATTTTTATGTGATCTATAAACTTCACTTGGTTACTCAGATTGAGTTGTTGCTTTGGCTCAGGTTTTTGGTATATTCCCATTGATCAGCATCTGACAATCACAGAAAGTTTGAGCCGTTGTTGATGGATTCTTGCTGTGTTACTGTGAGACCCAATGTCCATTTTCCAAGGGTTGGGAAGATTGGATTTGGAGAGTGTGAAAATGGGTTTTCGGGTGTTAAGGTTAGAGGGAGTGTGAAGGGTGATGGTTGGATCAATGGGTTGTCAAGGAAACTGAGAGTTGATCAGAAGAGGGTGAGCAAGATCAGGATTGGATTGGTATACAATGTTATGACATCTGACAACAGCAGGGAGACGATAGTAAGTTGATCATGTATATGCCATTTCGATTCGAATGTCGAAATCATGTGTTATGGTAGTGGTGTTAGTGTTTCTAATTCGAGTTATCGATTGCAGACAGAACAAATGCCAACCTATAAAAAGCAAGGAGTTGATCCCAAAAATGTGGCATCAATCATATTGGGAGGTGGTGTAGGGACCCAACTTTATCCTCTCACAAGCAGAACAGCTACACCTGCTGTAAGTTCATACAAATCAAATTATTCCCAAAAAAAAAAAAAAAAAGAAGATCTGTTTCTCGATGTGCTTTCCGAAGAATTATATCAAGCTTTTATGATCAGCGCGTGCAGACAAACAATAATTTCGTGCATGGTTTAGTTTCACTGACTTTCATAGGGAAGAACCTTGATTTTTCTCTTTTTTGGGGGGTTTATGCAGGTGCCTGTTGGAGGTTGCTACAAGCTCATTGACATCCCGATGAGCAACTGCATAAACAGTGGCATAAACAAGATATTTATATTGACTCAATTCAATTCTGCTTCGCTTCATCGTCACATCTCCCGCACATATCATGGAAATGGTATAAACTTTGGAGATGGATTTGCGGAGGTATATATAGAGTTTTCGAGCCAGCAAATAAGTTAGATTTGACAAATTTGTTTTTCTAGCTGTGTAATGCCCCCTTCTTTGCGTAGTGAGGATCAGGTTATACTGATTCCTGAAATCAATTATCCCATTTTTGGGTGATATAGGTTTTAGCAGCCACTCAAACGCCAGGGGAAGCGGGGATGAATTGGTTCCAGGGGACTGCCGATGCTGTGAGGCAATTTTTATGGTTATTTGAGGTGAGATTCGTATTCTTGCACATCAACACAAATACAGTCGACTTGTCCGCTTTCCTTAATGCAGACGGCATGTGGCTGAATTGCTTGCTCTGTAGGACGCAAGGAACAAGAAAATTGAGAATATACTCATACTATCTGGGGATCAACTTTACCGGATGGATTATATGGAGCTCATACAGGTATGCAACATATATTCTACCAAGTTTACTTTTCCCCATTTTCATTAGTTCAGCACTGAAGCTAGCTTGTATTTTTTTTGTGCTTGCAGAATCACATTGATAGAAATGCAGACTTTACGCTGTCATGTGTACCCGTGGGTGAGAGGTAGGATGAAGTTTAGCTTGCCAATTTCAGATTTCCGTTTATGCTTTCGTAATTGCTTGCTTAGGAGTTAGAATTTACTTGATATTCCTGGAGGATTCAAGTTGTCCTAGTTTCAGTGTTTGGTACGATTACAGAGAAGATATATATGTGTCTGAAGAAATGTGTTTCATTCTTCAACCAGCCGTGCATCAGATTATGGGTTAATGAAGATTGACAACACAGGCCGAGTAACCCAGTTTTCTGAGAAACCAGAGGGTGCGGACATGAAAGCAATGGTGAGTTCTCCTGGTGATCAACAACTTATATGGATCTTCCTAGAGACCAGATTTTGCAGCTGACCCGTCCCTCACACCCCATTTTCGAAGCTAATTGAAGAATGCCTTTTACCATTTGCTCAATCAGTCTGCCTTTTTAATTATAAGCTTTAGATCCTTGTTAATAATTGTGGAATTGATGGTGCAGCAAATTGATAGAAGACTTCTTGGGTTATCCCCAGAAGAAGCTATCGCGAAACCATACATCGCATCAATGGGTGTTTATGTTTTTAAAACAGATGTTCTTCTCGAGCTTTTGACTCGGAGGTATCCAACTGCCAATGACTTCGGATCCGAAATCATTCCTTCGGCCCTCAAAGAGCATAATGTTCAGGCAAGAGATTTTGAATACTTTGATTCCTTTCAGTGATTGCATAACGTTCTTTTTGTGTACTTATTTTGTGAATGGGAGGACAGATTCCTTTATTCCGTACTGCAATAAGAATGATACAGTTAGCGAAATCCTGCAAAGACCTTGTTATTGCAGATAATGAAGACCTTGTCATCATCAGTTATGTGCTTGTCATTACAGGCATATTTGTTTCAAGACTATTGGGATGATATTGGGACGTTGAAGTCCTTCTACGATGCTAACTTGGCTCTTACCGAAGAGGTGAGCATAACTACTTTTAACAAATTTGATATGGCCAAACCTAATAATTAGTTGAAATTTGTCTCTGTTGTAAATTGCGAAGTTTAAGGTGGTGGTTTACCATAAAGTGAGTTTTTTTTTTGGATGACCTTTTTGCAGTTGGCAAAGTTCGAGTTCTATTTTCCAAAGACACCTTTTTACACATCCCCTCGGTTTCTACCCCCAACTAAAATGGACCGATGCAAGGTATATGCATGTGATCTTCGCACTAAAGTGTCAACTTTGAAAAGGTGTCGAATATTTTATTCACTGTATGCTCGTTTTCTACGCACTTGCAAGATAAAGAATGCTATAATCTCTCATGGATGCTTTTTGAGAGAGTGCACAATTGAGCACTCCATCGTAGGAGAGCGCTCTCGTTTAGACTCTGGTGTTGAGCTTAAGGTAAGCTTCAGCAATCTCCATCCTAAGGGCTTGAAGAAGATAAGGAGAACAAATGGAAGTCAGTTTATGATTCAATGCTGAATGTTTTTTTTACGGTTTGTGCAGGATACCTTGATGATGGGGGCAGACTCCTATCAAACTGAACCAGAGATAGCTTCTCTCCTGGCCCTCGGGGAGGTTCCAGTTGGCGTTGGGCAAAACACTAAAATCAGGTACTTCTGGGTTTTTGAACGCTTTATTGATGTGCATGGTGGAGATTGAAATTATTGTCACAGACCACCCACCTGGTGGAATACATTTTGACAGTGGAACTGGTCTCCTTGTAGTCAATAGTATCAAAATTTCTAACTTCATGAGACTCTTCTCATTTACAGGGACTGTATAATTGACAAGAATGCAAAGATTGGGAAGGATGTAATCATCATGAACAAGGATGTAAGAATCTCTCGACAATGTTTTCTTGCCACTCTTGGGAAACTTCAACCAGGGCCATGACTCTTACACATTTTGCTGTGATTTTGTATTTTAGGGCGTCCAAGAAGCTGACAGGGCTAGCGAAGGCTTCTACATAAGATCTGGTATCACCATCATCCTGGAAAAGGCGACGATCAAGGATGAAACTGTCATATAGGTCTATCCCCAGAACCTGAACTTGAGATGGCATTTGTGGAAAGAGCAATCCGAAGTGACGCCGGATGCGGAGCAATTGGGGTGAGAAGAGGGAGAGCATGGGCAGCCTCAGCCATAGCCATAAACTTCTACCCAAACGAGCTGCTATGAGATCCCCATGTGTAGAACTATAGGTTTCTGCTCTATACTTTGTAGATGCAGGAGTGTATAAAGTAAAGAATCGACCGTAGAGCGTGCAGTCAAGTGGCATTGTGGATTGAGTTGCTCTTGTATGCAAGAACACACATCACCCTACCGTTTGTAGTTGCATGAATAGTCGGTAGGGAAAAGAAGGGAGCTGTATGAAGCCCTATATTCTGTAACCATAAAAGAAAGTCAATAAAGGGCTGTTTCAGAAGTTACAAGATCACTACATACTCCCAAGTTCCCGTGTTCTCATTTCCCATCTCGCTACGATGATTCAGACCATCAAAGTGTCCGCACATCGAGAGCTGAGCTACGGCCTTGCAACCCAGCTACGGGGAAATTTGAGCAAAGTTTTTGGTGCAACCCAAGAAGGATGTTTCTTTTCCTGATTTGTTCCTTTTCGAGATCCTAAATATTGAAACTTGTAATGGCCATTCTACTTTCTTGGAACATGATGGAAATGGAGTTGAGAAGCTTCATGTGAGGAATAATTCCGAATGCATCTTGCAGGGAGCATAAAAACCTGCCGATAGTTGCTGCACTGAAGAAATTAAGCCAAATAACACAGCCTCTAATTATATTACAAACACCTTAAAAGAACCCACATATTTGGCGGCACCATTGCTTTCAATACAACACATGGCAAGGAAAACTGAGTCAATTGCACCGCAACAAAGCATACCTGTTTTGTTCATTTCCCGCCTGCCTTACATCCAGAGGCACCTTTCCAGCAATTATCTTGTGGGGAATATTAAGATACTAATAAGAGGGATACCGAAGTCAACAAGCAGTGCTTGGACTGGAAGAAAAGAATGCTAGAGATCTCCGCCACAAGCAGGGACTTCTTCACAATTGTAGGAAGCTGAGTACCAATGGCAAGCGCACAAGCAGCAGAGAACAAAACTCGATTGATTCATCACCAAACTGATGCTAATTGAATGTCAAGCGCTCAGTACTCCTTGGCACTCCACACCATAACTGGTCCTCTTCTTCTGAACTCACAGGGATGAAACCCCTTCATGGCTTTCCCCATCAAGGCCATAGCAGCAATACTAGGAAAGGGCTTCTTTTCGAGGTCATCCAGACCCAGCTTGGTGCTTTCAGGCTGACATATCACTACAGATTCGGAATTCTTCTCTTCTGTCACCGGACGACTCTGGCACCACCTTCTTATCCAAAAATGAGAAAGCATACCACTTTGGTTTTTTCCCGCAACAGCAATAGATGGGCGCTCACCATTTCTCAGAGGCTCCTTACTCTGATCTAATGTCATTTGATGTTGTCCATAATGCTTGTGCATCATCATTCTTTTTAAGATCATTATTCTCTCAAGAGCCGAGGGCCTTCTCAGGTTTGAACTCTCGGTACCATAGCCAAGAGAGTTTAAAGGACTCAGCTTCAGGCGCTTAACCCATCTGCTCGTTGGTTCTAAGTGGACATCATGATCTTGAATGGGATCGGACACAGACTTACAAGACTCTCCGGCATGAGAAAGGTGGTGGCCAACATCCAAGCTTTGAGTTCTAGAAGAGCCTACCTCCATCTGCCTCGAGCTTGGTTCCACGTTAAGGTCTGGAGGCTCCAGATTAATCTCCGGTATTTCAGCGATGAGAACTCTCCTTCTCTTTTCTTTAGCTGAACCAGGACCAGTTATAGCCAATTGTAAATCTCTTCCAGAATCCTGAACATGTTGACATTAGAGCACAGTCTTTAGTTCTCAGTTAATTAGATTAACATCATCACAAAATCATAACATTCACTCGTGTAAACTAAATGGATTGGCGCAATAAAATGCTTGTTATTGTGAAATGGTCAAAACAATCCAACTTTCAATTTTATCTAGCAGAAGATTGTTACATTTTTTTTTTTATTTTTATTTTTGTTCGAGAATAACAAATACACCACGCTTCATTTACACATGGTGAGATTTGCTATAGCTCATTTTGTGTAATACACTCATACAGGCCATGGTAGTGCAGGTGGCAAGACTCTAAACTCCCTCCAATTTCTTTTTTGAAAAAGAAATCACCAATAAAACAAAACCAGAGGCGAAGATTGTATATTAGAATAGCATAGAAAAACCTGAGTGTTGAGAGTAATAAGAGTGAAAAGATTGAAGATACTAAATCCAAAGAATTAACGATAAAAAGACACACAAAGTAACGTGGGATACATTTATAGACCCATTAACAAAAAGATTTAAATCTTCGCAGACAACGCAAGCACGGCCCATGTGCCTGACGCACAGCCTGCCCAGACCGTGCCCAGTGCTTCCACTCAGGCATGAGGCACCGACAGCCCGTGCTCAGGGAATCCAGGAATTCTGGACGCACGGACTTTCCACTCCTTGTAACGCCGTTTTCTTCACACAGTTACTTAGGCACGATCGTACTGACTTACCATAGCCCACATTAGTCGAGAACTTAAAATAGTCAGACAACCTCCAAAAAAAAGTGTCATGAAATAAGGCAAACCTAAGAAACTTGCATGCAGGAATGAGGAACAACAGAGATATTGAAGAGTGAATACCTTGGTCAACGGGGAAGAAGCCACTCCTGCAATAAGAAAAAGATAAATATATCAAATTATTTGACACAAAATATAAGTAATTAGCTTGCGTGCTTGTGGGACAATGATAAAGGGATAGCATAGAATTGACACTACAAAAACACTCTAGAAATAAGAAAGAGTCACGTACCCGAGGTAACATTTGCGCCAACCCCGCTCGATTGAGGCCTAGATTTGTATTGGGGAGTATCCAAGACCATCGTGCCAGTTTCAGCCGAGGATTCACACTGGGCACCTAAACTACTCGGATCTTCTTTGCTATCAGAAGAGTTCCACAGTGGTTGTATCTTGACTCCCCCTCGACGATTAGAGTCATGACGAGGCGGCAAACTACTATACTTACTGAAACCAAATCCTTCTTGTTGGGTGGGCATAGTTGACTCTATAAACTGTTGCTCATTGGACAAGTTAAAATTTGTCTTATGTGTGAAGAAAAAATGATGAGTAGTCTGAGAAAACCTTGGAGGACCTCCATGCGAGTTCTGTACTGAGTCAAAGGTGCTGGATATCTTCATGGTATGCACATTGCTGACAGAGGATGGAAGCCTTTGATGTTCTCGAAAGACCAATGGCAGTGCATTGCCACTTGATGAGATATGATGCTGTGTGGAAATTGGTGCAGGGCTTGGCTGATGTTCTTTCCCCTCTTGCTGGAGCAAGAATGAAGAGTAGTTCTGACAGCCACTCTGCCCTTGAGCAATGTAAGCGTTATTTCTCAGGTGTCTCTGAAATGATGGAGCTGAATTTGAAGCACCCTCGTGATTGAAGGTAGGTGGCTTCACTTGAGAAGCCATCACGTTATCCCGAGTAGATGCTGAGGCAGTTGCATCTTTTCTCTTCAAAGATGTCGGAAATGTTAGATACTTTCCACTGAATTTCGAGTCGTTGCCCTGCGTGATGTGCATCTCAGCCCTTGATTCAGTTGCAATACACTCACTAATCATTCCGGTCGTTGCTGCTTCGATCTCCTTTCCTACCCTTTTCTTGGGCATCGGAGGCCCCATATGAAATCCTCCCTCTAAACATCTTGGCACAGAATCAGGACATTCTTTCACAGTCACTGATGGTGCAAGCTTATTGATGAAAGGCGCTTGCATATGAGTTGTGCCAATCCAACGGGACATCCAATTGGACTGGTAAGGATATGGTGGCGGTTCCCTCGTCTGCTTCGTGTAATCGCAGCTAGAAGAACTTGTGTTATCTTCATGATCCCGCTTCAAACCACGATCAGCCATGTCTGCCAGCTCACTCCGTCGAACAGTTAGAAGGACCTGTGAATGGAGAGACCAATGGTGTCAGAAAGATACCAACATTTCTTTGGGAAAAACGCATCTCCACGTTTCATATACTTGTTAGCATACATAACAAGGTTTTGTTGGACGGACCTCGTCCTCTTCAATTTTGCATCATAGGTTTAGCACATAAGCCAAACGCACGCCAACTAATGAGAGAGTGGAATCACAATCCTCATGTAGGCATGTTTTCCATATGTCTACACACAAAAAGTCTTGACCCGAAACCCTAAGATGTGAGGTTAGGGACTGGTTCGATTCAACAAGCAACTACATGAATTGGGCAAAGCAATCGTATACAGCAAATTCATATGTAATGCTTCAACCTTCAACAGATCCAAGTTGCCCATCTCACAGAGGAAAATGCTTTGAGCATGAAACCACATCATCTTATACGATCGGCACAAACCCCACATCTTCTTCTTTTTTGTTCTTTTTTTTTTTTCATCAAACCCAACTAAACCCACAACAATTCAACGGTCGAAAACACCAAATCAGAACCGAAGACCAACTGGGCATAAGCAGAAACAAATCCCCGAAGGGAAAATACAATACTAAAACAGAAACACGAACCTAAAGAATGAGGGATGCAGCTGATGAAGGCGACGAAGAACTAAGGGTCACAAGGATGGATAGGTGTGTTTGGCTTTGTCTTGTTGGGTTGGAAACTCGAAAGTTGACGAAGCTTGAAGCAGAGAAATGGAGAGGAGAAGAGAAGAGAGAGATTTTAAATGGTGAAGAATCAATCAGGTGGGTGGTGTGGGTACTGTGGTTGTTGGTGGGGGCGATGAGACATGAGCCTGCTTTATTGGGATCACAGAAAATGGGATCAGAAGGGAAAGGACCAGAACGAAACAGCGGCGAGTGCTCTCTCGAAACCGAACCACACCCACTTGACCATATGCCCCTCTATACGGCCATACTCATTCACGCTCATGGAAATGGGCCGACATTCAATTTTCAGTTTCATTTTCAATTTAATTGAAAATTAAAATTAAGAGGCGCTGGTGTTATTGTTAGGATAGTATTTCATTCAATAATTATTATAAAGTTTTTTTATATGTATTAATAAGTATTTTATTTGAAAATTTTTATTATTCATCTAAATGATATTATTTACATTTTTTATTTATCCACGATTAGAATATGATTTTTACTGTCATTAATATTTCATGATATTTAAAAAAATATTAATCTTTACATAATATCGATAAAAACTTTTATTATCCCTTTCATCGGTTGGTCGGTCGAATAATTTTGTGACATTAAATAAACAACAATGTCTTAACAAACCCATCACTATCTATCAATTTACTATCAATTTATTTCTTCCATGTGATAGCAAAATGGTTGCAACTATACTTACAATAATTGCCCTTCATCCACGTGTTTGATCCACTGATTCAAATCATAAAACTCTGCCCTATGGTCAATCAACTTCGATCCTCATACTAGCATTCAAGCTGATACAGGAGAAAAAAAAAGAAGCAGCATTGTTCTTACTTTCAAAACGATCACAGATATCGCATTTTTTAGTGATGTGATAGAACAACTCTACCTCAATGTCATTTGTAGATTTGAAAATAAAAAATATATATAATCTCTCCGTCCCATAAAAGATACAATATATATATATAATATTATTTTATACATATGAATACAAATCTTATTTTCATATCAAATCACGTCTGATTGTCTCGTAATATGTATTAGGTTAAAGTACATAATTTACACAATTATTGTTATCTCATAATAAACTTATAAAAAAACTACATTTAATCGTCGTTATGCACGTGTCAAACTTTATATCAGCACACGTTTCAAATCAATCCGTTGCATCATTTATGAAACGAATGGAGTATTTCATTATCAAATTCATTGTCAAAAAATGGCAATGCATTTCATTTATATTCTCAAATTTTGCAACAAATATTGCCATTGTCATAGGTTAACATCAACATAATTCACATCACCAGAATGCTTTGTTTTCAAGTTTGACATTGTCACGTGTCTTGCACTTACGAAACTTTGAGAATTTAGTTGTCGTTTTCATTTTTGGATAATAAAAATAACAACCATGGATGTAAAATACAACATCATTTGCTTTCAAAGTTGTTATTTATTTTGTAAAAAAATTGAAATGACACTTCAAATGAGAGTTCATGGATGGAGTTACTTTTAAGGGTTATTCCTTTATGGCTTTATCTATATTACTCCTCACACTAAAATCTTATCCATTTATTTTATGATTTTTGTAATACTATATAGAATCGTTTTATTCTTATTCTTAAAGATATCAATTTTTTTTCTCAAAATTAAAATTCATAATTTAGTATTATATCTTTATTATTTTAAAACATTTTTATAAAAAAATTAGTTATAAAATTAATTTCGAAATATTTATTAAAAAAAAATATGAGATGAAGAAAATAATAATTTGATTAGGTTAATGTACCTCCACACTAACCAAGCTAAAACAATCAGGTCCAAACTTAAAAATATCTTGTACATTGGCACAATGGACCGGCTGACAGGGATTTTTCGTTCACAAACACGCAGTTCTTATATTTTTCTTTCACACTGCAAGTTTTCAACGGCCCTTCAACAGGAGGCTACAGCTCCGATTCTATCACTGTCGGTTCATCCTCTCTCTTTCCCCCAAATCCGCCACCACTTGCTCGCTTCTTCTCCATAATCATCAAATCAAGCAAGCAAATTTCCACATCTCCTTCCCTTTTCTTCATTATTTTCAACTCTTTTGGTGATTCAATTTTGTCATCTTTTCACTTCAACAGACCTATTCCGCATCTGGGCAATCCCCAAATGGACGGAATCGGCAGCGGCGGCGGCGCGGCGGAGCCACCGCCATTTGTCAGAAAACTGCAACAGGGTTTCATAGTTTATCGTTACTACTTGGATAAAACGACCCCGCACGCTGTGCCCAGATGGGTCGGAACCCTAGTTCTTGCTCTGATCTACGCCATCAGGGTTTTCTATGTCCAAGGGTTTTACATCATCGCTTATGCTCTCGGGATCTATATCTTGAACTTGTTGATCGGGTTCTTGTCGCCGTTGGTCGATCCGGAGAGCGAAGGCGGGGCGGGGGATGGACCCTTGTTGCCCACCAAAGGGAATGATGAGTTCAAGCCTTTCATTCGGAGGCTTCCCGAGTTCAAGTTCTGGTAATGTTGGTTGTTGTTGTGCGTTTGATGCCATTTGCTGCTTGTGCTTGTTGATTGTGCATGATTTTGCGATTCAAGTCCTAGATGTTGTGATTTACTCGAGATGTGTTGTTTGGATTGATGAAGATGATGAAGAGGTCAGATCTAAGGTAGGTTGATTGGATTCAACGATGGATATTTTTAATCCCAAGTTAGCTGGTATAATAGCTGTAGTTTTGTCATAGTTCCTTTGTGGTCACCGCATTGCCATGTGAGCTGTGTTAGTAACCTCTATCTAGATCCATGGCTAGTTGATTTGATTCAATGATTTAAATGGTTTATGTCAAGTTATTAAAATGATGTATAGAGTTTTTCCCTTATTCCTTGGTGAGTCACCTTGTTGCCAAGTTTGCTGCAGTCACATTAGCTCTTTTATTAAGTTCTTATTTTCTTTTTAGCCTAAGGCAAGATAGAAGTGGGAAATTTATGAGAATACGGGCTCAAGGAGTCAGTATGTGGTGACAAAAGGGCGGATCACATGTGGACTTTATTCTTTGTGATTTGAGTATCACTCGTAGCACATAAGGAAAGACAATGGTTGACAGATGTGGCGTGGAGTTTAAATCTAGAAAATACAGAGTAAGATGGATAGAAATTGGCACGAGGCTAAAGCAAAACATTTTCCTGATTGCATCATGCCGATTAAGGATCGCTTCAGGTCCTTCTGGAAATGTTCGCTATCACAAAGCATGGCTTTTCAATCGTGCTCCATAGTGCTGATTTAATGGTAGCTTCAGGTCCTTCTAGAAACGTAAGTTATTGCAAAGAATGGTTATTTTATTGTGCTCCATGGTGTCTATGAGTGAAACACGGGATACCATTCTGAGTATTGGCCTGGGAAGATCTCCGGAGCATGTGAGGTTCAGGTCGTTACGACCTTCACTTTGCTTGTTTGAGGCACAAACAATATATTGCTGCTATGTGACAACAGAAGAAGTGAAGAAGTATTTTGTGGTTAGGCATTCGCATTATGGATGCACTTTCTTAATTTGAAAGCCCTGTTTGGCCTGCCCGTTGGCCTGGTCAGTGTGGCTCTGTGGCACTGCAATGCCATATTGGCCCCGAGGTCCCAACACTCACTTCAAAACCGACTTCCATGAGCGGCGGCAGGGCAGTGCGACTTCAAAACCTTAGTCATGGATAATGATTTTATATCCGTCTTGCCAAATTAACTATTGATACTTTGATAGCATGTGCAGTGCGAACTTCTTCTGCGTTGGGCTCGTCTATTATATTGTGTACCTGCACATCCATGCATTCTCTTTGAACACCCTTTATACTTGAATGAAATTTTCCTGGATGTGATTTGTTTGCTGTTTTTTTTTTCTTTCTTTCCTTTTATTGTCTAGCGTTGTTTTACTCTATCAAGAAAATTGTAGCTTCATGTACTATGAGATGCCGTTCTAACATTTTAGTCTTCATGCATCTAACCCAGGTATTCCGTGACCAAGGCTTTCGCTATAGCATTTGTGATGACATTCTTTTCTGCTTTCGACATTCCTGTCTTTTGGCCAATATTACTTTGTTATTGGTTCGTGCTATTTGTCCTGACAATGAAGCGCCAGATTGCTCACATGATGAAGTACAAATATATTCCTTTCAGTCTTGGGAAGCAGGTATTCAAATTTTCCACTTTCTGTGCAACTGAAGCTGCATTCCTGTGTTCGGTTTGAGCCTGTGAATAATTTTTTATTTTTTATTTTTAACCTTTATCTTTTACAGAGATATGGAGGGAAGAAAGGTTCTGGCGGCAGGGGTGCGTCTCGGGCTGACTGAATATTTGCCGGTTTATGATTTGAGTTCAAAGTCAGACTGAATTGAATATGTCAAAGTATATACGTGGTAGTGTTGCCCAAAACTGTTGTTAAGTCGGCCCTTTTGCTCGTGCATGTGTTCTTTTATACCCAGCTATTATTGGATCGTGCCCTCACGTTGACAGGATGCATGTTAGCAGATGATTATAAGCATATTCCTTTCCCATTGTTCTCCTTCCATTGCCCAAGCAAATTTTGAGGTGAACACTTAAAATAGTTTTGTTCATATCAGGTTTCATGACCACAGATTTCAGGTGTTTGGCTTCCAGTTTCTCCATGTTAGCAAAACCGAGGGATTATTTGCATGCTAAAAGGGGGTAGTAGCATCGCTGTACCGGCCCGTTAACCAGAAAGTTGGACACAGGTGCATGCTATCACGAAGATTATATGCTGATTTTTGTTCCAGTTCTATTCTTCTGAATTGACGAGATTGCGCCAATTTACCCATGAATGTCATCTTCAGGCGACTTGTGTGCCATGGCAGTCGGATAATTGACAATGCATAGAACAAGTGCATATTCGATGATGAGGCCAAGGAGTAGAATCAAATGCTTTCACAGTACAAACCGAAATAGAGTTTCCTGCATACATTGGGTAGTCGTAGATACATAAAGCTCTTTTTATATCCTTGAGAGAAACAAGCAGCAAGCTCCTTTTTTTTCCCGAGATTGATTTGAATCTTGACGAGCTTGATAGTGGTACAACATTGGAATTGGACTTGGTCCACATTCGAGAAAGGTGCCTAGGTATTCGATCACAGTGGTATATTTGACATCAGGATAAAGTTCAGTAGCCTCGACTCCGAATGAGGCCTCGATCTCAAAGTTGGTATGATCTCCTTTCACAAATATCATACCTTTCACAAAAGCAGAATGACCATGGTCTAGATACACATTCGCAGGGAAAGATGCCTCTGCAATAATGAAAACATAGGTACAATCAATCTCTGCGCATATCATTGCAGCAGAAAATTCAAGTCCACAAGACGAGAGACTCAATATCGTTTCACTGCATGGCTCTGTGGATTTTCTATATTTACCTGCAATATTCTTTAGGACTTGTTCTTCGGGGACATAGACTCTCTCAAGGGTCTTGCCAATTTTCTTCTCCCACAGCGACACTTGTTCATTGAATGAGTAGATGTTACCAGAAGGCCTGAGGTAGAGTATTTTGTTCAATGTTCTGGGATCATCCACTGCCCTAATAGTGTAGGTGCCAATGTCTTTCTCTTTGCTGAAAATAGCTGAAAGGGCAAGGGGGACTCATATCAATTAGTACCCTAAACACTAAATACATGGGTTTTACAAATACTTTGGGCACATCATTAGCTTCCTGTTTCTTGATTACCTTTCGCATTTCCGTCACCAAGGATGACCACTTTCGCCCTGGGTGGAGCAGCGGCACCAGGTTGACACGGATTTGGAAGAAAACAGCCATCAAAGAAGTTAGCTGAGACATGTGTATGGAATCCCCTCAGCCTCAATGGCTCGGCGGATTGCAGCCTTCATTCCAAAAAAGGCAGTCTGCGCCGGCTCAACAGGATGGACACGATCGACATTGTGCCCAAACTCGGAAGGAAAGAACCTCTGCATCGAAAAATTGATATAGATTAGTTCCGAAGAGACCGTATGATAAGCACATACTATCTGATAAGCACATACTATTGCAACAGGTTACTGGTTTCTTATGCCAATATAATCTATCTATTATATATATAATTACACAAAACCTTCAGATGTCAACGATGATAAACGACATCAAGATATTTACGTGATTTAAAAAAAATATTTATCTAATTAATTTTTAGTCTTTGATCACGAGTTGAACGATCGAGATTCAACGATAAAAAAAAATTTTATGATTTTTTTAAGAAAAAAGTTAAAAAAGATCGTAACAACCTATATATAAGTTATTTATGAAATAAAAATAATCAACCGTTATAATAAAAGTACAAGTACAAGATCTTTATATAATTATTTATGAGTCGATATTTATAATGGATTTTCAATCTTTTGAATTCTATCATCAATTTTTATCAAAAAATCAACTTAGCATAGACTAATGTATAAAAATAGTATTATATAACTTAAACACTTAAGTCAATTCATCTAGAAATATTGAAATTTTAATAAAAATCATATTGTATTTAGAACATGATATATGATATGAATTGAAATATGTTAAAAACATGTAATTGGATATTAATGGGACAGCATATGTAATTGGATTGAAAATCCAATGGTTCCAATTTATTTGTAATTTTTTAGGGGTAAGGTTTATGTGTGTGTTTTATTTTTATGGGTTCAATTTTTTTGGGGCCTATTAGTCCTAATTTATTGGGTTTCATTTTTTTAGAGTTTTATTTTTCTTAATTAGGTTTTATTTACTTTATTTTATTTTTCATTTGTTATATATTTTTTTAGTTATGGTTTGGGGTTTGTACTGCACCTGTACTACAGCGTTTGCTGCGATCCGTGTCCAAAAAACTAAGACAATCAACAAATTCAAAATCTTTTAAATGATATAGATATAATTATATTTTAGTGAATTTAATATTATTTTTATATGTGATGATCTTTTTATCTTGTTTTCGGATTAGTAATCTAATTATACAAACTGATGAGATCCAGCCGCTCTTTTGAAGAAAGAGCATTTAACATTGGGGACAAACAAGTAGGTGTCCATTCAGGCGAAAATTAGCAAAGTATGATTCCAATTCCAAAAACACACAGCGTTGAAATGAAGAGATCGTGTATATACCTTGACATTGCCAGCTTGTTTGATGGCCCAATGATCTTGGTTTGATCCCCCGAACAACGCATACCCCACGGCTGAGATCACAACATTGATCGCCTTTACCAAGCTCTCGTGATCATGTGCATCCCCCTTATTCAAAAAACAAGTACTCAATGTTCTGCATACATTATTTAAAACATAACATTATGAGAGTTTCAATACGTGGAATAACAGGTTGCTATACAAGATGTATATACGTAGAGCATCCGTAATGGATCTAGACAGGATATTTACACATATCAAAAGATATTATAACATCATAAATCTTTAGTTAAATATCTATAACAATCAAAATCTCAATCTCATATGATATCATATACTCGACTCGATGTAACATCAATATTTGAGTATAAATGATTATTTATGTATAATATCCTTTCAGTAATATTCTAATTACTAGCAATATCGTTAACACTGAAAGAGCCATAGATTAAATAATAATTGAAACTCTAAGTCTGTGAATTAATTGTTGCCATGTAGGTATATGGTCAAAATTAAAGGTAGGAGTCCCTTAATTATTGCCTTTGATGGACGACGTAGTAGAGTAAATGTGGAATTAGACGGGGGTAATTGGTTTTTCCTGGCCAGGTTAGGGTTGCAGCAATGGTTATTAAACTGAGTTGGAATAAAGTCTTTTAAGGAAAATGTAACATTTCTTAGTGAGCTGGTGTGCTTGTGTAGGCTGTTTGAAAAATAATGTCTACAGGTGGCAATTGGAATGGAGAGTAGTATTACTTGTAGGATTGTATCCCACTTCCCTCTAGAAGTTTTATGTTCATGGACAACCTTCATGTGCTTATAGACACTTTTCATGTGCTTTACATAAAAGTTATACTCATAGGATGACCAAGGTGGAATTTTGCACGCAGATAATCGAGGTTTCCTCAGCATTTTCTCTCCTTTTCTGCAACAAATATTTGGTACTCATCTCTTCGGAGTTGTTCTTAAATGGCATAAGGATCTTGGTTCTAAGATCTTCAGGATTCGCTTGTATACATGTAATGTGGTAGAGGCGATGGAAGATGAATTATCTGGAATCTAAATACTTTGTGTTTAAAGCCAGGATTGGAGAGGAAAAATTTTATTGTCTTACTACTTCATAAACGAATGGCTTTAACCCTTTGCTTGAAGAGGTGATGAAGTCTCGTTGGGACTTAGCTTGAAGTTTAGGAATAGGAGTAAATGTCTATAGGCTTTCAGCCTTCAACTTTTACTGTACTTGTATTTGAAATACCTGTTGTAGAGATAATACAGTAATAGGCAACATGTCCAATCTCCAAGTGTAAAAGCCTTGTACTATTAGGATACCCCAACATTCTCGGTGTAGTAAGATCCTTGTGTCCTCCCCTCTGTATTGTTAAAATTGAGGAGGATTCAGTCACCATTCATATTGCGATTGCATTTATGTGTATGTAGATAGACCTAAATGGCCCTACCCTAAACGGTCTTATGTCCTCTGGTTGTCCTCACCGTACTGCATAAGCATCCGTATCAAATTCAAGCTCCAATTTGTGCCACTTGAACCGAACTGCCATGGCACGGATGCAACAACTTGTGTCCTCCACCAACCTCCCCAGCACCTAATATCCCGCTCACTCCTCCTTCCATTTCTGAGTTACCTTCTTCGTGTGGTTATATTCCATGCATACATGTTCTTCTTAACTTCTGGTTGAGATGCCGGTTTTACTCTTTTCTAGCCATGCTTCATCGCTAGTCCTGAGGAATGAGTATCAAATTTCTTGATTATCCTGAGGAAAAGTGATGCACGGATTCAAACGGGGTTGTTTTCCATCATGTGTAACTTTTACCTTTGCTCCTAGTCCCCCCACCAATCTTCTGGAGTCAAATTCAAGCGTGTAACTTTTGGCCCCCCTTACAATCTTTGCCTAAATGAAACGTTAAGCACCGAAGAAGAAACACCGGTTGCAATAGCTGCTGTTATTACTCACTTCACTACATCGAAATTTACATGCACATAAAACTATATATACGTGTAGACTAAGCAAAAACCTGGGAAAAATGAGATTGTTTAGACATCTCAATCACTCTTCAAAGAAAACATAATTTTGGTAACTATGGGCTGCATAGGATTATCCATTCACATATCCATATTTAACGTAGTAGCTTCATTAATAGGACCTGCAAAAAGCAAAGGTGTCACATTCTTGATTAGAATTTTCATTTTTCTCTGCAGTTAATGCTTCTTCTTGTTCTCGTATGCGTATTGCATGGAAGGTAGCAGATTTTGCATTACAATGAAAGTATCTGATGCTGGATTTTAAGTGCTGCAGTACCTGTATAAGTCTGCATGGCAAGGATGTTCTGTAATTCAGCTTCCCAGGGTGAAGGATTGCCATGAATTTGCTGTGCGACAAAAAGAATCCAGGATCAGCCATGAGAACTGAGGGGTTATAATGAACTCAAAAGCCATAGGTTGATCGATTACATTGAATTCAGACAAGTAAGGAAATGCCGAAGGGATGACCATGGGAGCGCTGATTGATCGCTGGAGATTTATGTCAACTGGATTTATACCGACAGCTGAACTACAGGCCGGATCCATTGGTGGTTGTAATTGGTTATGCTGAAGGTAAGATTGATTGACCATATCCGTAGTTACTCCCACTGTTGGTAATTGGGCTGTTGAGCAAGCTGGGAATACCTGTAGTATATTCTTAGATTCGTGAGAGGCTAGCCGCTGGTTATGGAATAACATACATTACCAAGTGGGGAACTATTGTTTTTTATGTGAATGACTGTCTTGTTCTCATACCTCTTTGGCAAACAAGTCTTCGATGTTGATATCGAGACTTGGATTTACTGCTGCCAACTTCATTGACAGGAACTGTTCATAAACAGAATCATTGTGAGGGAATTTCCATCAGTATTTTTTAACATAAGAATGTGATGCCAATTTTATGGATTGTACAGGATATCTCGAGTTTACCTGAACTTGTCGTTGAAGAGATTGAACATAGTTGATTATCTCATCAAGCATTCCTGCTTTTCCAGTGATCTTGTTGCAGCCAGGTACGAGATCTTGCAAATATTTCATTCTCTCACTAATCTTCTCTCTCCTCACCTGTAGATTTAGATTAATGGGATCATGTAAGTACAACACTAAGTTCATATTTCTGGGTTTTTAGTGGGAAAATTGAGAATTCGATCCAAACCATACTTACCCTTTCAGCTAAGCTGTGGCTGTCTGTGGCTTGGCCACGCCGTGCTCGGACATGTATGTAATCAGGTTTCCGAACCTCAGACGCCTTTGAGTTCTCCTTGGACGTACAGCCTGAAGTTTCCCTGTTCTTGTTCTCATTGTTGTCAATGCTGGTGTTGCTGTTCTTGTTGTTGGCTGTGTTGTTTTTGCTGAAATTCTGTTTCGGAATTTCCGGTTCTTCAATCCGATCTGCATCTCCACATGCTTTTAACTTCTTTGCTCTGTTATCTTCCTCTACGTCCACCTGATACATCATCAAAAATTTGGGTTCAAGATTTCAGTGATTTGAACTGTTAGGACAAACATGTTGTGAAATTCAGTTTGGTAAAGAGCATGTAAGTCACAAACCTTTGGTGGCATTGGCTGGGACTTGTCAGGCTTCCTTTTCTTGAAGCTTTCCCTTCCAGCGTCCAAGGTGCTCAGCCTGTCCGCGGAGATGCTGTCACCTCCTTTGTTCATGGCCATGGTTGTCGCTGCTGGCAGGCAGCTGGTGGTTCTGGAAAGTGTATAATTCACACCATATGCGCCAGATGGATCAATATCTACAGTGGTTATCCCACTTCTGGACCCGAAGTCGGGCCAACCGTTTTCGGCCAGACTCGGGTCCTGCTTCAAGGGTCTGTTCAAGATCATCATATCGCCCAGACACGACCCCTCCATATTCATCAATCCCGCCAAGCTCTGATCCTGTGAAGGTACGGACAACATGTTCAGTTCATTGAAACAGCATTGTTGTTGCTGTTGCAATTGTAACTGTAGCTGGTCTTGTTGCCATTTCAGAACAGCTCTCTGCCTCTCAAGAACACTGATGTCATCCCCGCCAGTCTTTGCCATCTCAGCATTAGCTTCGTTTGCGGCCATGTCGAGGCAGTGTAGCATCTCCGGCGAGGCGGCTGCTGTATTCAACATATGTATGAGAATTCTCTTTTTGAGGAGGATGGAAAAAATGCTTTTTTGTGGAAAGATGGTGGAAAAGGGGAAAGGTACAAGAAGAGGGAAAAAGGGCGGTGTGTTATTATCCAAAGGGATTGGGCAGCACCACCTTTTTTTTTTTTTTTTTTTTAATTCTCTCTTCGTGAGGCGGGTGAAGGTACTTGTTTTCTCTCTCTCACTACTCAATTTGCTATGCATTAGTTGCTCTGCTTGCTTCTT
Source organism: Drosera capensis (assembly GCA_001925005.1). Classification (NCBI taxonomy): domain Eukaryota; kingdom Viridiplantae; phylum Streptophyta; class Magnoliopsida; order Caryophyllales; family Droseraceae; genus Drosera; species Drosera capensis. The sequence continues at coordinate 43,221 of LIEC01012229.1, read as the reverse complement.
TATGATTCCTTTTTCCGTTGTGGTTGGCCTGGCTATATATGAATGCGAAATTACTCGTAGTTTCATTATCGATTTATTTTTATAGTATATGAAATGAATTCTAGTGGAGTAATATACACATCAATTTATAAGTATGTCATTGTTTTTGGGGATTTGTTTGAGGAGGTGGGTGATGACAGATGAGGACGAGAAGCCGAGATTGAGCCAACGAGAGAGTGGTGCGCGGGACCCAACTGACATACCTGCCACGTGGGCATGCCGGGTAGGATGAGCAAAAACCAAAACGGGGTCGAGTAAAGGGAGTTTGATTTCGAAACAGAACGGAGGAGAGAAAGTTGGCCGAAACGGGGGAGGGAAAGGGATTTGCTTCTGTTCTGTGTTTGGGGGCGGGAAGGACGGGGAAATAGTGGGTCCCTAGCTCTTGTTTGTTGTTGCCTGTAGGATTCTTACCCGTTTAAATTGATGATTCCCTTGCTTTGGTACTTCTGTTTTTATCGGAATTAGGAAAACACGGGGTTTACGGAGTAGTTTAAGAAGAGAGAGGCCTGTGATGCTTATATTGAGGGAGCGAAAGTGGGCAGCTTCCACTACAGTACTACTACTAGAAATAGCAAATCAATGTTTATATTTTTGAGCCAAGCGATTCTTGAAAGGGGCTATGGGATTATCCCATGAGTTGAACATGATACCAGACGCGTGCAATCGGTAAATCACTTGTGCTGCATCATAGTTAACGTAGGCTGCGATATATGGTATGTCTCCTGATGTGCTTCAATTTGATTGTCATGTACAATAGCTCTGTATCGAGCGAGCATTGTGTTTGAATAATGTTATACACAACCAACAAACTGATGTATAGAGGTGTTAAATTATTACATACAATAGCATGCGCATTGCTGCAGCGAGAGTTTAAAGAGCCAAAATAATATATTTTCTCCGTCCAAATAAATTATAATCGGTTAACCTGACACGATAATTTTTGTTTGTTGTTTTTTTGTTGTAAAGACTAATTTGTCCTTTGACATTTACGGGTGGAAAGAGAGAGAAAACTAAAAAAAATAATAAGATACATTGATGTGATATGAATTAAATAATATAGGTATTTTAATATTTTTATAAGGAAAAAATTTCTAAATAGTATAATATTATAATTTAGTTATGACATTCTATTTTAATAAGTGTTGTAATTCTTTCGAGACGGAATGAATATCACGTCATCCACGGTGTTGAAGGTAGTACAATGCATCATGGTAACTAACTATACTATAAACTCCCATTTCTTATATTATCCTGTCGATCTCCTCTTCTACTTAGGCACCACAGGTTTTGTTTTTTTGGAAAATGAAGCAAAGTAAAGGGTACATGCCTGGTTTGTTGGACGGTGCTGAGGACATTAGGCCGTAATAGTCGGATGACCCATTAACTGATTGTCTGAGGTACCAGTTTAAATGGTAGTAGTAAGTGCACTACTTGTAATAGTATATCTTAATATATCATTTGGCGTTGCTGTCAATCAATTTTAAGAATGGCAAAATGTCCATTGTCGGGATCAAATATCTATATTACACATATGATAATGTTTGAACTTCGGGATTTACTATAAAAAAAAAACGGTGGAGTTTTCATAGGAGGTATTTGCCAACGTTGGGTCAAAAAGAGCAGTCTGCTACAAATCAGTTGTTCGGTTTCGACGTTGAAGTAGGATTATAAAGCACGTTGCTTTACTATTGTTTAATAACTATATCAATCATACTATAAATGATAGAAGATCATGTTATTCATTGGGGATTCGGGAACTAATCTTTCAACTTTTTCCTTTTCCTGTTTGTTTGTGCGTAACTAAGTTTTTTTTTTTACTCGTATTTGGGCGTTGCTTTCTCTGGAAATACTGCGTATCCATAGCTTTGTCAATGAGAATGATGTGAGCATTCAATCTCTAGGAGAAGTGCGATCTAATTGCATTTATCATAAAAGTTGTTTCGAATTAATTACTAATATGTCGATATATATAACTGTTTCTATCGATAGATTTTGGTCCTAAAATGGTTCATTCAATTCCATTATTATTGCATTATCATTAAAGTGTTTTTGATTAGTTACTTATATCTTGTTGCAGTGGCTTCTATCAATGGATTTTGGTCCTAGAATCGTTTAATTGCATTAGGTATCGTCTTGCGTAAACCAAAAGAAACAAGATTATGTCCTTTTCCCATTTTATTGTGTCGTATATACGGATGCAACAGATTTCCATGCTTTATTTTCCTACATCATGTTTTATTCTGTCCTTGATCAAGTTAGCATATGTAATGTCTTATCTTGATATTTTGCTCTGAATTTGTCTTGGTTTTCTATGTGACCGCTCTTTCGATGGTAGTCACCATATTGATAAAACTGGGCTATGGTTCTTTTGTTACGGATAAAAAAAAATCTGTATAGCATGCTCCTTTTGGCACCCGCTTTGAACTTTGGTAGGTTTCTTCGTGCTGACTATACCAAAAACTTACGTGCCACCGTAATCACCTAATAAGTTGTGAGTCTCACGATAGGACATAAGACTATGTTTTGGCCCTCATCCTACTGTTGAAATTTTTATTAGGGTTCACTCTCATCACTCCCTCTAGACTTTGCATAGTTATTTCTGAAAAGGGAACTATGTGTATCACCTGTCAAGCCATGCTATAGGTGTGTGTATACACACCTACGGAGAAAACATGATTAAGCATAGATGACATGGTACCTAATTGTGGCTAGTAGTATTAGGTTAGGGCTCATGATATTAATTGATTGATTGTATGTAAGTTGCCGCCAATTTGAGATTAATCAAAAGGCTATTTGTGGGGGGTGGAAGGTAGACAAGTCCAGTGAGGATGAAGGCTACCTGCATTATCAGCTAGCTAATGTATTTTGGGGCCAGTTAGTCTTCTTCAATTACCTGCAGGCGCCCACCTCTTCTTTCTCATGTATTATGCCTTCGTAATTGGAGGGGACATTAAAAAGCTATGACCCCGGGGGATATGGTGACCTTTCTCCTTCAGTTTGCATTCTGTCTCTGTCTAATGTGGGCTTTAGCTTGATAAGCCAAATCCAAATCAAGGACCAAACTGTTGGCAATAAGCTTCTGATGGAATGATTTAGACATCGCGTGGAAGTGACTGCTAGGTATTTCAAACTTGATATATAGGGTGAAGTTTATTAAGCTTAGGCATCAAACACTTAGATTTAACAAGTTCGTAATTCATACTAGATTAGTTCAGTTTGAATATCGACATGAACTACTTACGCTGGCGTATTGGCTTGAAGATGGAAAAGAGGGTACTTGGCAAGCTGAATTATGGTAATGCCAATTCAATTTATATTGAGAACAGATCTGTATGTTTGCGGTTGGGATAGATTGTAAGTTGTTGAAGACAGTATCCATGTACATTTGAAGGAATCAAGACTAGATGGTACGTTGTTTGGGTTTGACGTTGCTTGGGGCATAATATTGTGTGATCCTTTTTGATAATAACTCTGACACTGGACCATAATGTTGAAGTCCTTCGTGTTGTGAGGTGTTTTTTGCTGTTTGAATCTTTTTTTTGGGTTTTTTGTTGTAGCCATTGAAGACCTATTTGATTCGAAGGGATGCTCTGCTCTGTACATTCCATTTTATCTGAGGATCTTCTTGTTATTGAAAACGTGAGTTGTAGCAGTCTTTTTTTCAATTTTTATATGTAGAATGAAGTTAGGAGTAACCAATTGTTATACACCGTGAGTTATGTATGTATACTTCATGAAGAAGAGAGTTTTTTTTTTTTTTCCTGGCAGTATAAAGACGGAACGTGAAGGGAAGCAGGTGGTCCAGTCAGATCTGGAGTATGGCACAGAATTCTTTTTATTTCCCTAACAAGTCTTTTGAGGCCATGAAAATCATCAGTCACCAGAAAAAAATACGGTCAATGTCAAAGAGTGGCCATTACGCACGAGTTGAAAGCAGCCAGGGCCTCCAATTTACGATGCAAAACATTGTTTATTTGCTAGTTGGTTATCTTCATTCACATTTGCATTATTGAATGAAAATATCTCATCTCTTGGTAGAAATTAACGTTTGTGATTGTGTGGTTATTTTCTTTTTAATTGTACTACAGGTTCAGTAGAGTAACAACTCCAACGGAATTCTATGGCGCTGGTCTGGACTCTGGATAAAATAAAGGTTAGTTAAATTTTGAGGTAGTTTAGGTGATATTTGATCCGGAATTCTTGTTCATACATACGCATCCCATCTCCTTGTTTCCCTTTTTTTTCAAAACAAGGAAATATGTGTCTTGACATATCGTGCGTCAAATAATGATTTAATTATTGAGATTTAAAGATATGAATGAATTGTCAATATTAAAACGTAATCATTTAATCTGAAACCTTCATTTTATTGTTTTAGTTTTAACCGTTGGATTTTTGCTCGATACACCGTGTGTCAAGACATACAACCCTTTTCAAATTAACACTCGTTTCGTAGCTGTATTTCCTCAATAGATCGACTAGCAGTATTGTCTATTCTTGGTTCTTGCATTTTGGTGGTAGAAATTTTTCAGTTACTTCGGCGTCGATTCTCTTTGGTTGCTGGCAGAAGCTCTATATCAAAGTTCTTTTTCCTCTGTAGAATGACTTTTCAGGCACATTTCTTTAAGTGTTAAAATGAGAGAAGTCGTGCGGAATTTCGCTTTACTTAGATTATTATTTATTCCGTTTTATATTAATTACAACATTGTATAATAATTATATTATTTATTATGTATGTATTTCGATGTGTTATTTTTTTTATTAATAAACGATATGATATGTATGTCATTTTATCGATATATATTATATTTTAGATTTCATGATAAATTTTAGAAAAAAATCATTTACGAATCATTTGTAATTTCATCATTTTTAAGGAAGGAGTGTTAAATCTGTTTGAGTATTTGAATACCCATTCCTCTTTCCTGTCATGATTTTGTGGGTATAGAATATGGTGCCATAAATGGAGGATATGCTGCGGAGCAGGGAGATAAACTATCAACGCACAAGTATGCATTAAGAAAAGAAGGGAAATGTGATGCAGCTGGCCGAAACCAGAAGAAGCAGCAGCAGCAGTGATATTTTAGGTCGCTTTCCCAGGTTTGACTCTGACTCAACGTAACCGTACGCCATTCTCTTTAAACAGAAAACCACTGCTTGCCCAATGCTAGCTTCTCTCCTCTTTCTTCATGTTTTTGATTACATATGTTGTTGGAATTTCCAATCCTTTCCATCCTTGTCTAATTTTCATGATTTCATGCATCTTTCCTCGCGGGTTATGTGACATAAAGGGTAATCTTATATTTCATCCGTGTTACATTAATCGAAATGGTTTTTTTTTTTTTTTTCGTCCTAAAATAAATAAATAATTTTTTTTGATAACCTTTTAATATACTCATTCCATCCCAATGAAATTATAACTGATTGATCCAACTCGTAAGTCGTATATTTATGTGTGTTGAATTTAAGAGGATGTCTAATTTGTTCTTATGAGTGTGAGAGAGAAAAATGAAAAAAGAAAAAAAAAGAAAAATGATAATGGGTTGATTGATATGATATAAAATAGATATAGTTTGTTATTTTTATATAAAAAATTGATAAATAAAAAAATATCGTAAATTTAATGAGACGGTTCAAAAAAGTGTTGCGATTTGAATGGGAGGGAGGGAGTAAAAAAAATGAAATGAATCTCATCTGTTATATTATATCCACTAACTTTTTTCTTAACTATTACAGTAAACTTTATTAGACTATTACGATCTAATAAATATTATTTTTTCATGATAATCTATATAAATTCAACACGTAAATTTCTATTTTGAATTAAAATATTTTGATTAATATGGGTAGGAAGGAGCACCGCTTCTACTCCTCCTAATTTTATTTTAGTTGCCTGGGATTCAAGATTTAGTCATCTTACTTTGGGAGTATTTGTTAGTTTCCAAAAGTTGAACGTACGTTTCTAGTAGCTGGCCAAAAAACCTGTTGATACGTCTTATAGCAATGATACATATTTGAGGTTATCAGAACTACTGTATTTATCTTGTGCTAGTGTGTACGATCGTGGATCTTCTCATGTGAGTATATATAGGATCAATTACACCCATTGTGGCGTAATGGCCTTTATCGTTAATTCGATGAGTACATGCTAGCATAGGAGACCATTATCAGTTGATTCTATCCTAATCAACAGTGCAGTTTTGGACAATTTATTTAGCATATATGCTAAGTGCCTCAATTGAGTGACTTGTCAAGTTTTGTACGTTTGCAACGTTCCAAAGTTGCAGTGTAAAAAGCAGCTAAGGTAAGCTTTTAAGGCAAGACATGTCTGGCCACTGTGGTTTAGTTAGTTTGCACGTGTGGGATGGTATGGGCGTGTAGCACTGGGGCGACTCTTAATACTATAGCATTAGCAAATAGCAACTCGATCGGATCGGCGGAGTGGCCATCACACTCCTTCGACTCTCTCTCACACACACATGCGTCGACGGTGCTTGCCTTGTACATGAGTGAGTCTTACTTGCCTCTTTCTCTGCCACATTATTATGATCAAAAGCATTGAATGTGGTTATTTGGTAACGTCGTTCCTGTATATGTCAGAATTAGATAAGTGAGGAGTGGGATTCCATAGTAGTAGTAGCAGCAGCATGTCACGGGGTTGAATTCTTGCAATCCATACGACACTCAAACTATTCATATTTTCGTTCGAGTTCAACCTAACTCCAATACAAAAAAAAAAAAAAAAAACCACCGAAAGAGAATAGAATTTTAAAAATAAGAAAGATATGTGAATCTCAAGAGAAAAATTGATTTTTATTGAAATTAATGGTTTGACAAATGAATCAAGACTTACCCTCCATCATATAATCGTCGTATCGGAAAGAAAGAGCGTTGTCGTCTTGATCTTTATCTTTTCATTTTCTATGTCCAAATGATCAATATATTGATCCATGTTGAAAAGAAAAGTGTTAAACTCTTTTGCATCTCGTTTTCTAGAGAAGACCCTTGGCTTAGGGGTGTCAATATGTGTTTCCTTCCCAAAGTTAATAGCGTTTCCATTTATCAAGTAAAAAATCTCATCATCTTATCTCATCCGTGACAAACAGCTAGCCAATGATGAATAGAATGGCCCGTGAAGAAGCTTCACCGTAAGTTAAAAGTCTCCCTCTATATTCGATTCTAACATGATGGAATGTGGTAGCTGGTCGATATTGTGGGATGGAAGACATTCGCCAAGCCCTATCCAAAATTTTGATAGATATACTCTGTAAAAATCATTTAAGCAAAACTAGGTACATAAATTGATAGATGGGCTTGTAATGCATTCTTCATATGTATATATATATGCAATAATCATTCAGATATTTAGTCCGGGCAAGGGCAAGTGCATAGTATTACCTAGTACATATCGACTTCACCTGTTTTATGTACGTAGTTGGATGGTGTAGAACAGAACAGAACGGCTAATTATGCATAGTCGATAGTGCAGAGAGAATATGAGCACATAGGGGTAAAAGTTAACGGTGATAGCACATAGGTTTGACCTTCTTCGTTGATATTTTCGTGAGTTTGCAAATCATCATAGCCATATATCTCAAGCGCCCTTTCCTTTTTTTATCGTAGAAGACAGCACTTGATATGACAATCATGTTATGTGCGCTACAACTACGCTGCGATTAAGATGGCATACGCGTCATGGCCCTAGGCAAAGGTCAGTCGTCCCTCAACTTGGGACCTTATCCTATCTATCAGAAGTCATTCGGAGCCCATCTGGGCTGTGTGGGTCCAGTGTGCCGTTTGATTCGTCAAATGTGGCCCACGAGTCCAACCCAGGGTGTAGTGTAGATGCCTAGATGGTGTGATTGGTGGAGCATCTTTTTTCAAACCCACAAATGGACGTATGTATTATTCGAGTGGAGGAAAAGCCATTGACAGTAACATACGACACAGATTTGTAGTGATCTCTTGGGTTATTATGTTTCTTGAGAACAATCCCCCATTCTTTCTTCCTAGATCGTTTCTTTTTTTTTTTTTTTGTTGGGGATAAGTATTACTCCATATCTTTTTGGAATCTTTGGATAAAAATTTATCAGTCCAATTACCCTAATAATCACAGAAGATCTGAATGGGGGACATTTTTCACACGAACTCTCTTGGTCACATCTGGTCAAAAGAAACAAAGAAATCAAATTAATTGTCAAAGCTGTGTGATTAGTTGGATAGTTGGATGGATGAAGGGTGGTGTAAGTAGATAAGATGAAAAGGCATCGTTATTTAAAAAATTTAGACAACCAATCTACTTAACTTTATTTGTATCGTAGTTGTGTTTTTTGAGCTGACCCCTTTTGGCTTTGCAGTTGAAAGTTACTAGCACTACACTTGGTATCCAACCACCACTGTTCTCCTCCTCCTCCCTCAACTCTCTCTCAAAATTCTTATTGTTCCTTTGCTAAGCACACCTTGACACTTTTGGTCGACATTGGATATCATCGCTCCTCTTACCAAAGAACTAAAATTGCGTCCCTTGATGTGATTTGAATCAGCTGAGGATAAGTACGTATCTGTTTATCATAAGCAAATTATAAAACTATAGTAGTAAGGAATGATAGCGAAATCTCATAATGGGGTAACAACAGACCAGAACAAACAAAGAAATCTAGATCTGAACCCCTCTTGCCTGCCTGTGTTGATGATTACTGATTAGGGCGCATATGCTCGTGTTCACTAACCAGCTGCTAACTGGAGGAACTCGCCCAACGTGCAAACCACTACTATGTCTAAACACTCTTAACACCGTGTGTTATAGCTTATGAATTCTCATTCAGCGTTAAAAGCACTCTAAATTTTAATGCTAGCAACATTAATTAGAACAGCTTTAAGTATTCCAATTCAACTTTAATAAAACTGGATTATAACATACGTCGTTAAGCATTGAAACTTCTCAAAATACATACATGTTAAATAACCATAGTAATTCTGCGAGAAGAAGAGGTTCCTTAGAGTAACTCTTGGTCCGTTAAGGAGTATAGTGCTGGTTAAGTGGTCAGAGGTACTGATTCTATGTACACTCAGGAAAAGGTTAGAAGTCCTATTCAGATCATTAGAATTTTGAATGATGGTGACAAATCAAAGCATGTCGTAGTAGAAAAGAATTGATCGTTGGGCAATTGTGTTTTGAAGGCCCTTTCTTTTATTTATGAAAAATAGTTGGTTATTATTTGATGGAGTGGTGGTGAGTAGGAGTGGTATACTAGTCAATAGCGATGGCGGGTGGTAGCAATCCAACTGTAAAGTCGGAGGGGCAAGGGTGGTGGGAATTTTGTCCAGTGCCAATATGATTATGTTTTGGGTTGGGTGTGTCCATGCATTGCCATTAGTCAACGTCGCATTTGAGAATTTCCAGCTTTTTATCTTTATCATCATCATCATATAATGTATGTCCATCCTCTTAGTCTCCTTTTGCTTCTTTTTCTTTAATGTTTTAATTGATCGGTACTATGTACCAGAATAAATCGAGTGTACTTTAACAAAGAAAATGTGATTTGTAGTTACGCTGTGAGAAAATTTTCTAACTGAATTCTAGGACTGTTGGAAGAGGAACACAGTTACAATCAGATTAGGACAGGGCATGACAAAAAGATGGATTTTTGGCTTATGAGAACCTTATGTCATATGATTATAAAGAATAACTATTTATAATTGAATTAGTCCCTTGATCAGTGGTCACACTGCAAAATTAGATTCCATTTTAAGTTGTGTGACATTCTGAATTTTCGACCCCAAACTCCTCCTCCTCAATTCGATAGCTTTTTCATTTCCTTGGAAGGTTTGTAAGCCCAAATTTATACTCCCTACGTTTCATATTTATTAAATATTTTGATCCAATATAAAAATTTATACGAATGTTGAATTTATATGAATTTTAATAAAAAGAAAAGATATTTTTTAGATGATAGTGGGGTTTAGTGTAGCATTTATGAGGAGAAATGATGGATGTAGAATAACGAATAAGATTGATTTAATATTTTTTTATATTAAAAATAATAAATTTTTTTTAAAAAAATTAATCAAATAAGAAAACGTTAATATTAATATTAAAGGGAAGCATGTATAGTTGAGTCTTTCTTTTTCTTTCTCGCAACCACGTACGTGCCTGGTCGGGGGGAGCTTCTGTTGGAAAGTAAGAAGTAAAACCGGGCTTCAAACTAGGCGCAGCCCATTTGTGCTTTGGCCCAACAACCAATCCTCTTCATCTTCCTTGGAACCAACCATTCCCAAAATGGGCTTTATCATTTTCTCGCAGAAAAGGCCGAAAGGGAAGGCCGCCTGGCGACGACTGTCGGCGGCGGATAATCGGCAGAAACATGGTCGGAGAGATTGTCCGTCGGGAGTCAAGTGTTCGAATATTCACAGATATGTTCTCTATTCTCTTCTCAAAATTAATTAGGGCAAATGTTGATGTCTGAGTATGCGATTGACTGTCGATGTGTCTTTCGACTAATTCCTGCTGTCATTGAAATGAGTACTGTGTAAATGGGAGGCATATAGCAGTAGTAGTATGTGTTTATACAGACTATGTGAGTGTCTAGACGTGGCTTGAAAACACGGGCCGTGGGGAGGGTGGGCTGTTGCAATGGAGAAGCCAATGGCGATGACATTGCCATGTTGTTTGCGTGCGAAATGGAGCCGAGAGTTACAATCCCCCCAAAAAAAAAAAAACCCTCAATCAGATAAGAATTTTTATCAGTATTATCATCACCAAATTGGTTGCACTGTCCCAGCACTTGTACAAGTAGTGTTATGTAGTATGATTTTGTCAATTATTGATCCGAGGCGAGGCTGCCATCATCACCATATCACCCCCACCTCTGCAGGCCGCCGCTGCAGTTGTTATGTAGTAATCAAGTTCTGTGAATATCTTCTCCAAGATTGCCTTTCATTTTCTCTTTCATTATCATCATCATATCTTTGTAATAACAACCTGTTATACTGAAGTCATTTGGTATCCGACTAGGTTGATGAAAGATCAAAATATGAACATCTAGTACATGATGTTGGCATCCTGAGTGAGGGAGGATAGTATTAGTTGCATCCATTCCAAAATGGATTAATAACCTTATGCGCTACCGTATATATTCTCACGTTTTAGTGGTGCATTCGATAAGACACTTATTGGGTGAATGATTGACTGATCAGTATTTCTTGGGTGGATACCTTTATCTGTGCCGTACAAACAACTTCCCATCCCGTATAACTTGCTAGAAAGTCCATTGAGTTTTCAATGGCAGATGGAGATTCGCATGAGTTGGTGTCCTCTGGCCACCAAGGGGACGTGTTCTTCTCCTTGCTGTTCGTCTCAAACTGAATGCATTTCAGCTGTCATTTTCCCCCATTTCCTCTTCCCTATGTATTGCCTATATATATCATCAGCACCAAATGCCAAATTTGCCAACCATATATCTATATCATTATTCATCTTTATTAGTGATCGTCGAAAAACTTGCATTTATTCATATATACTCCTGTGACTGGGCTTGTGTTTCTGTGAGCGAATTGTAATAACCATGGCATCAGCTGACTCCCTAGGTAATTCATGGCACTGGCGGTGTATGATAAAGACACCTCTGATCGCTGGCATAACGTTGCCAAGGCAGTTGGCGGGGGCAAGTCGGCTGAGGAAGTGAAGCAACACTATGAAATTTTGATCCAAGATCTCCAGCATATCGAATCAGGCCAGGTTCCCATCCCCAACTACAAGATGATTGGCTCTGGAAGGTGGAAGCAACGTGTGCCTTGATTCATTTTCCATGAGCTAAGGTACATAAAGTTTGAATCTATTTATGTTTGTCCAGTGATATAGTAAATGTAATCATAGACAATCACCATTCGGTTTTTATTTAATCTGATTTGCTACACTTCATATTAGTGGTTGTCTTTATTTGCATGTTGATGTCGGTGTTCGGTTTTGATCTCTGTTGTGCTTGAAGGACAAAGTAGCCAGTTTTGTAACTAGATAGCTTGTTTCTTTTAGCCTTTTAAATGTAGAAGATACAAGGGAAGCAATCATCAATGTCCCTTGGATACGATGCCTGCTTTTGGTTACACCCCAAGTGATCTATACATGTGTATGAATGGTTTTCTTCTATTGTAAAACAAAGCTCTTCACCCCTTCTGTGAAGGGGTTATCATTAAGGAGTATTGCCATCTTAAAAGTATGAATATGAAGTTCAATGCAGCTGATTTGAACAGACATGTTCTGTTCTTAAATTCTATAGTTTCTCTGGGAGGAGTAGAACCTGGTTCGAAATGGTGGAGAAAAGATCGAAGTTTTTCATGGCACAGAAATATATGGTGCGTGACTCAAGCATGGGCTTCAGTCGTGTCTGCAGAATTAGTTTGGTCAACTTATAAGCTTCACCACTGTATCCGCCTAATCTTCTAGGAGTAGTGTTTAAAGTCTGAAACATGCATTAACCTTCGATACCTAATCTAAAGGAAAGACCTAAGGGCGACCTGGTTCTTGGAAGTAACTTCTAGCTTCCTTGAAATATTTTGATCAGGATCAACTTTGAGGATATCTTACTCCACAAGATGAGAACTCTGGGTAGTCTTCTTCAAAAGTAGAACAGTGCTGGGTAGCCTTATCTATTGCTGTTCGGATCCACTCAGGTCCTCAGATAGACAGATATTCGGAGAGGGGGACCATGGACTCAAGCCAGGACGGCCAATATGATCTTGTTCTAATGCAAATCGTGCATCCAGGAATAAGTGTTCTAGGCCTAATTGTTTGGCGCTCCATATAAATTGTATTTTGCTTCAAAGTTTTGAAGGGTAATGCTTTCTCATTGCCAAAATGGAAGATCTTATCTTGTTCCTTATCCCACAAGGCAAACTCCACATGACATCTTATCCAGTCTTTTGATTTGGATCCTGCTGAGAAGATTACTTCTTTGTCTCTCCATCTTCATTGTCTAGAACAAATTCCACTGTTTGCCTTTTTTATTATTGGGACATAGGAACGACGAGTACTGTTCTTCACGTTTAAGGCCTTGAATTTTTGGGCAATATATATTTGATAAGACTAGAAGCCGTCATGATTCATGATACATGCAGTTATTCTCCCATCGGCCAACCAGTCATAGGCGCATGAAAGCTGGATCTTGCGAATTGTTTTCTTGTTTGAATATGATGAATTCTTATTGTGAAAGGATTTTGATTTCGTGACAAAATGATAATGTGTTCTAAGGTATATTATCCATCTAAGGTTTTGTCGTGACCTTTAACTAGCAACATTAATACGGGTCGACTCATTTGGATTGATGTCATCTGAGATGGCATCCCAATCTTGATTGAATGACATGGTAGCGATCAACCTGGTTTTGTGTTGGGGCCATGTCATTCGTTTTTTACCTGTCTGCACGACTGCAAGTAACTAGCACAGGATCTCATTTGGAAAATTTCTGTAAGTCGTCAGGTCTGTTGTTGTTGGAGGTTTTCTCATAGTTACCTTTTCCTTTTTGATGCATTGCAAACTGAGCTTGTGTAGTTTGAAGTTGTTAGCTGGTTGTGATCCCGAACTAGACAGTTTTTTTTTTTTTTTTTTTAAATTTCCTCATACTACTAACTTCATGATGTCGTTTACGCAGGCTGGTACAGCGCTGTAATCTTGAAGCAGCGGACCGGTTGTCGCTGGTGTCCAAGATTATATTATACCGAGAATCTCCTCTCTTTTTAATCGCCTATGGTTTTTGAGGACCAATATATTATGTACTATTTATTTCATAAGACATTACAGCCCACTCCTACTCCTTTTCTATCTTGTATCATACAGCTTCGGGATTATGCCGATTTCATTTTATTTGAGAAGTTTGAGAATGTTATCATAAGACTCGGTGGTATTTAAAATGAAGCAGGTCTATGAACAGATTCAGAAGATTTTCATGGTGAAATCATTCCATTTATTATTATCATTTATTTGCCTTGTTTGCACCTACTTTGAACTCTTCTATATGTTTATTTTTAACTCCACGGTGCTTGGAAGGGAGAAATGCGCCTTACCCCGGTTATACATTTATTAAAGATAAGTTTAGTTTTTTTAAGGAAGTGTTAATTCCTAACTTGCATCTTCTATTTAAATATACAAAGTTATACTCATCTTTCTTGGATTTTGGTTGATCATGTATTAAATATCTTATAATTTATGATTATAAATTAAATATATATTGATGTTTCATTTTTTCTTAAATCCAATATGTTTCAAATGTTTACAAAAGTGAAAATATAAGCTATAAAAATAATTTATGGTGTTCTTTTTAATTGAAGATTTCATCTCGAAAAATCAAACAGAATTTTATATGATTAGAAAAAAATCTTAAAATGAAGGGGTAATGATTTTTTGATATTCAATATAATTTTTTTTTTATATTTGGGTATCATTTCGATTTTGACAGTTCATATACATAAAAATATAGTTCACACACGTATCATATACAGTTCACAGAGTTAATACTTACAATTCCTAAATTATAATGAGTATTAAAACGTAAGTAAAATTTTATTGAGATATTTTTATATAATTTGTCTAGGATAATATATATCTCATAAGAATGAATATTATATTCTTTTTTCGTTTATTAAGAATTATCAAAACAAACTTTAATACTCATCTTCAAAAATATTAAAGGAAAATGCCACTTAATCCCCTCATGTATTGAACCGTAATAGATTATCCTATTAAGTTTAAAAATATGTACTTAATCCTTTTATCATCAAAAGAAAACACATTATTTTGACATGAAACCCATTAAAAGATTTTCATAAGTAGCCCAACAGTATATTCTTCATTATTTTTAAAAAAATCAATTTATTTTGGTCAGAAACACAATTTAGAAGAGTTGATAAGGATTCATATGCATATTTTAAAGGTAAGAGGGGTTATGTGTGAGTCAAATAGTTCAATTGGATTTATGCTTTTTCCTCTAATCCTTAAATCATATACTCCTTCCATTTCACAAAGGATATAACAGATTGACTCGATACGTGTGTCGATATAAAGTTTGGCACTCGTACAACGACGCTCAAACGTAGTTTTTTTTTTTTTTTTTGTAAATTTATCGTGAAATATTAATAATTTTGTAAGTTACATACTTCAACCTAATACATGTTAGAGGACGATCAGACGTGATTTCATATGAAAACGAGATTTATATTCATCCGTATAGAATAATACATAATAAGTATGTGTTGCATCTTTTGTAGGATAGAGGGGTATACATATTAATTTCAGAAAATAAAAATAAAAATAAAAATAATATTAATATTAATAATATATTATGTTCAATAATAAATTATTCAAAATATAACCTTGACAACAAAATTTATAATATATATTAAATTATATAATGACTTAATAGATGTTAAATATTAACAATAATCTATTGATATATTAAAATGAAATTTAGAACTTGTTATAGAAAAAGATTGTTTTGTCATCCAACTAAAACCTCCAGTGGAGAACGAGTATGGATCAAGTAACAAACCCTGCGATATCAAACGATATGGTCCAAATGGATAACGCAGTCGGTAGAAGAGAAGTCCAAATGGATAATGGCCTCTACTTTAAAAGAAACGACGTTGGGTTGTTTATTTTCTTGGAGTTTGTTTTATTTCTTGCATAGCAAGACGTTGGGTTGGCTATTTTCTTCTTTCTTCATCCACCCTCTTGCATGTGTAGAAGTTTCCAGCAACACACACTCTTGAAATCATCAATCAATCGGAGAATTTCTGATTCCGCTGCGTCATCATCGAGGTGTCCAGTTACTCTCGCATTGGGCTCTTCTTGCTCTGAATCTGCAACTCTATCGCCTCTGATTTTGCGGTCGATTCGTGGTATCTGAAATGTGGTTCGGTTTAGGGATTTATCGCTATGCGTATCCACTGTGTTCGATTCAGATTATATGATTTAAGACATATCTTGTTATGCTTTGTATAAGTCGCTAGGTCTGCTTTGTTTTTGTTTTTTTTTTTTTTTTTTTATGCTTTTGTGGTGTAAATCGCTTTCTTGTTGTTGATTTCCTGCGCCGAATCTTTCACCTAATGCAAACAATACTTTGAGGTTCTCGAATGGGATTGTTATCTTTCATCTTCTTTTGAAGATGTAATTGGCATGGCATTTGATCTGAAAGATGTAGGCAGCCAGCCTTTTAGGGGTGCTAGATGCTCCTAAAACAACATAGGAGGCGCCAGGTTAATTTAATTTGTAGAACTAGTTGTTTCAGTATCGGGGGATATTATCTTGCTCCAAGTGACGCATCCTCTCGGTCTCCCTATCTCCTAGAACATGTGAGTGGAAGTGGAACCACGGATACAACTTCCTAGGGAGTAGGATGAATATATAAGCAAAGAAGATGTATGCATGACCGCGTAAGCAGCGTTCTGGGGATTAGCCTTGTCGCTAATTGGTATCCCAGCCATCATGTACTGCCGGGCGTTTTTTAGAAATCGGTATGAATGGAATGGACTTGAACATTGGTTTCTTTCAGCAACAGAGGAGTTTGATGTGTGAACGCTATTTCTACTTTGCTTTAATCATGAGGTTATGGACGTTGCTTTTTTAAGCCATGCTGGTCAGATGATCTGCTCCATATTCAAAATCTTTGTTTTACTTCTTGATTTTGCAAATTTTTTATGTGCAGATTACACACAATGGAGGCCCAGAAGAGTCAATCTGAAGCAAACCAGTCAACTCCAGCACCAAATCCTGAGGTGAGTTCTTGCAGAAAGAAGAAGAATGAAGAGGCAACTTTCCTGGAGGATATAAAGGATCACATAGACGAGTTCATCCATGCTTCGATGGAAGAGCACAAAACTTGCTTCAAGAAAACTATTCAGAAGGTGAGCTGAAAAAAATAAAATATCGAAAGTGTGAGTGGAATGTTTTTGTGTCATTTATCTTTGGTAACTTTGCCTGTGTGTGGACTTTGCAGATGTTTGGGATGTCTAAGATAGTTTCACGGAGGAATGCTGAGACAAAGGAAGTGGAGAGTGTGCTGCCTCTGCAGACAACAGTAGGAGAGTGATTTCTGAATATTTTCATGAACTGGGAGAGTGATTTCATCAGAGGTGACCTTTACTTATCGAAGGTAACTGCGGGAAGGCAGAATCCTTTTGCGGCTGGAGTCTAGCGTCTTGTAGTTTGTTATGGAATCTATTGTAGAGTTCAAGAATCAGAATAGTCGAATACCCTTTGCAATTAGATGGTGCAAAGTCTTATTTGGTTTGACATTATATAGAGGAGAGGTATTTAATCTTGTACCTGTTTTAACGTACCAGGCAACACACTTGAGTTCAATATTGGCCGTCTCTAAATGCATAACTTGAACCTCATCCTTTTGGTCCTTAGGCATGGTTATTTATAGGGGAAGGAAGAAACACTAAAAAGGGATGCCAACAGGATGAAGCTGAATTTACAGATATAAATATCAGATTATTAGTTCTTCACATACTGAGAACTTCCCCACATAAACTTCTAAAGGATATTAATCAAGCTAGACAGTTCCATGATCTATGATGTAGCTTCATCGTGGGGCTTCCAATGTTACTCATCATATTTTGTGGATGTCAACTCTCACTCTGATCATTTCTCATCCTCGTACCTTCTGGAGTCTGTTCTTAATCTCTCTGGACTATACATCAGCGCAATTTTAAATTCTTCATACTGCAAGAAGAGAGCAGAGTTGCATCTTTATACAGAAAATAAGATTATAACAAGTGAATATTCAACTCGAAAAGACTGGCAGCGGTTTGGGAACTCTGCCACGTATAATGTAACTGATTCGTTGACTTTATGTGGAAGGACGTGCCAAAGGACCGTACAAGCCTATTTCTTTATAACATGCTGTTTAGGCACAACCTTCAGAGCTGCAGCAGAATGTAGGGGGACCATATTGCAAAAGAAAAATCAAAGGATTTGAGCTAAACAGTAGCAATTGAATTCTTGGTTATGACTTTTGAGGGAATGTTTATGTGGTTATAGTTTTCCCAAAGAAAGTTTGGTTGATCGTCGCTTAGCAAATGAAGGCCGGTTTTCCCGTACACATGGTGGAATAGGGCGGCCAACTGAGTGTCAATTGGGTAGTTACCATGAAAGTTTGCGTCTTTTATGTAGCATTACAATGATATAGAATAATGTCTTCTGGGTTTTTTCCCTATTTGTTTGTTTTCAAGCCGTGTGGTTTTCGGTCGTTTCCGTCAGTATGATTATCAAGATGGAAAGCCATTTGTAGGTTGTGGATTTATTGCTTGTGAAACACTATCCTTTTTTTTATAAGAATTGTGGGATTGCCTGGTTGGTTAGTGAAACTTGTGTTGATTGGTTTACCTCTGTTCTGAATCAGCGAAGTTTGCTTTAGCATCACGGCCTCCGTTGACGAGGTTCTTGTATTTAGGGAAGGGCACTTGACCGGATTCTATGCACTCTAAGTCCTGCAGCAGGATGTCGTAGTGCCTCTTCACCTCCTCCACAGTCTTCCCGCCTACCGCCTTGGCCACATTTTGCCAACGGTCAGGGGTGTCCTTGTCGTAGATGGCCAATGCCCTCTCGAATGCCTTGTTCTGCTTGGGAGTCCATGCAGACAAGCCTCCTGCGCCACCATGGGTGGATGCTGAGCTTGATGCCATCTTTTCCTATTCGAATCCCGGATATACAAATTTGTGTAGGATATTGGAAATTAGTAGATGCTTTTTTGGGGTGAACAGATGGCTGTGTGGCTGCTCTTTATATAGGGGAGTGATTTGAAGGAAGTGGGGCAGCTGATGCCAGTTCCATGGCAAAAAAGGGTGATTGGCCCTTTAGCTTATTAGCTGGAGAGAACAAAGACTACGTGAGATTTGGATACTAATTGCCCCCATATCTTTCCTATTTGTATGTAAACCTGTCCTTTTCTCATTGAGTTTCAAAAGCAGAAACTAACTAATGAAACTTTCTTCATTTAGTTCTAATTATTATCTGTTAGATTCGGACAGTTAAAAGCAGCACACCGCAAGCAAAAGGTTATGCAGTGAACTCAAACCACATTGCTTGGAACAACTTTGAAGAATTTTCTTGATTTGCAAAGAAAGGTCAGATTAGCTTTGGGAAAGATGGTTTTCTTTTGCTAATATTGTACTTCGTGGAGTGAAATCCTGAATCTTAATGCTTACCATTGTCGAACATCACTTGGATTAGTTTCGTTATTGCACGATCTACGCTGTAGCTTCCCGCCTGTGTAGGATTTAGAAGCTTACAAAGAGATTGGAACTGAAATTCTAGTTATAGTGAATAGAACAATGAAAGGTATATGCCAATATAATAATGCGACATAAATGTACCTGTGTCAAAAACGTCCAATATTGAAAGATTGTGTGCAGCAGAGTAGGATACCTTTGTTCTGTTTATGCTGCTGGTTGCAAGCATCTCAACCTCTCAGGTGCATGATGAAGTGACCATGTACATACAATACAACTTTGTGGGCCGTCTTCCCCCCTGGAAGAGCCTGACTCATTCTCATTCCAATGACTATCACGAGAGAACCCAGCAAGATAAGGATAATATCTGCTTCAATCTTCATTTCAATGCTCTTGCAAGATCTGTTTTTATTATTTTTATTCTTTATGCATTTTGTCCCCGAGTTCTCTATAGCTGGCTTCTTTCAATCCGTACAATGATTTCTATCGCTTGTTTGTATTTACTGCTCTATTTTTTCCCAGGATAACTTCTTGGTTAGAATTTTGCATGGCTGATATGCATCTTGATTGATATCATTGTGTTATATTATTTGCTGATATATGCTCGGGATGATCTTGTAATATGTTATACTGACGTATGTGGAGATCCACCAAAGATCCATGAAAAGATTTTTTAGTTCAACCGGGAATTTTGCAAAAGGACCATGTTGTTCTGTGACTTGCAGGAATATTGGTCCTTTCTGGATATGATATGATAACTTGGTACCCCTATTATTTTGTTCGCCCCCCCTTGGTTTCTTTGATGTCCTTACTATTAGCATCTCCTCTTTCTACGCGTGCAAGAACGGATTAATCAGCATTGGTGTTTACTTATGCAGTGCATGCCGCCTTCATGATTTTTTCAGTTTTTAATTTTAACTGCTGGAGGGGTTAAAACATGGAATTGTTTATGCCTTGTTGCGGGCTGATCTCCTGCTCCAAATAGTCTCAGAAGGCTGAACACCAGGGTTTAGCGATGCAGGAATTCGAGCTCTAATGTGTGTGGTCGGGATGTCTCCTGGGGAACGTCCTGCTAGTTTCTGTTAACTGTAATCTCAGGAAGGAGAACTAGAGTCGGTCGCAATGGCCAGCTTGTTCTCCGCATCTTAAACCTTGATAGGATAGCATGTGAACTGTAGCTTCTTATTGCTACTTCTGCTCTTTCCCATCCCTTGCAACGGAAAAAAAAAAAAAAAGCGATTCGGAATGTTTCCTCTTTGAGGTGAACACAAAATGTTAGCTTGTCTTGGCCCATGATTCTGTTTTCTAGCTTGAAATATATAGCAATGATCGAGCTCAATAATAGTACTCCTAATTGGTTTGGGAAAGCTTCAGGCATGGGCAACGGAAACGTCGACAACGCATAGAATATTTTGTTGTCCCAGCCGTAACTCGTCTGCATTGCTTTACTCCTAGGGTTGGTTGGCTTCGTAACTTTTTTCTCTGGAGCCTCACATTTAGAATTTGGTTGCTACTATTGGTGTATTAGTTCTAGCTTTGTTCATTATTGGTATTTGGTAGTTCTAGCACGGTGATATCATCTCCTGATCTTCACTTCCAATGGAGGAAACCCCAAGTTTGCTGCAGCAATTGTAGTTCGCATTACTCTTGTTTGCTATGCTAGTTTGAAGTTCACCATATGAAACTGTAGGAATGACACAGGTTTGGATTTGATGCAGGAATAGCTATTGCCCTAGTATAAGTAATACATGCAATAATTAACGGGTTTGATGCAGGAATCTGAGGGGTTTATATCCCAAGTTGTTGAGCTGGTGGGGGATGGACGGTGTTGAGAGTCACTTGAGAACTTTTAGGAGCCTGTTTTTGATATTCATATCATATCTATGTTATACTATTGTGCTCATACGCGGATTGGAATCCTTATCTTGCAGTCCAATTTGCACAGAAAATAACAGAGGTTCCTTGGCTGGGATTGGTCACTTTGGTTTAGGACGTGTCAGTGTCCATCAGACCTCATTCAAGCCCACTTATATTCCTTAAGGATCATGATGAGTGATGACTTTATCTATTGAAGGTCAGGAACCAGGAATCTGAACTTCATGGAATTCCCAGTCACCCTATTTTTTGCAACTTAACTGTGATTATTGCAGGAATCTTGTGATAGGAACAGGAAGTCGTGATATCAGAGGGCATGAAATCAATTGATGAGCTGAAACATGATGTGTGTTTTACTTTAGCTGGGTGAGATTCCTTACACCATGATCGCTAGGTGTTCGTGCTTAGCCAAGAGTTTCCTGATGTGACTGATACGGAAGAGTTCCATTCTTATCTAGTCGAAATCTGTTGTCATGTATCTTGCTAACGATCATACATACTGACCATTCATCTTCACAGTAGCATGTTATTTATTGGTTCACTATGCGTTGGAATAGAATTGAGATTGGAGATTCTAAATTATGTTGAAGCTCTCGTCGTCTACCTCTTTTAACCATGTTTCTTCTTTTTGGGCACAGTAAGCATCTATGTAACTAACTGGGTTGCAGCATATTGGATCATCATGAACTGACCATTCATTCGACGTGATTTATCTAGTTGATCATTTCGTTTGAAAGATCTGAATCTTTGTTGTGGTCCTACAGATCAGATCAGGTGCTCGTCTCTTCATTGGTGTGTTTATTCTACGTTTGATATCGACAGTGCTTATACAGCGAGTCTGGCTAGAGATAGGTGTGGTTTGATCTATCTATGCTATCCTACTGATTGAGAAACTGATCAGTTCGTTGCTGAAGGGTGTACGGAGTGGCTCAAACCTTTTGATGGCCGAGCATTGTATTATTGTAGTGCCATTTGTCCAGACGGAACACAACCTGCTCTTTAGAGCGTGCCATGCTGACGTTGTTGAGCTTACAGATCAGAGATCAATGAATGAGCAGTTACATGAAATTCGAGAGGACTTCTATTCACGTATCGGAGTGAAAAACAGAGTAATATAACACCCACTTCTTCCCGTCAATAGATGTGGTATACTATACTATACTATAGTGATGCAAAAACTGATTGAGCAAGGTCAAATTAATTCACTCCCCATAAAAATATACATACCACTCCACTTGCTGCCTACCTAATTGAAAGAATGCAACCGCAGCAGCCAACTAAACTAACTGGCTGCCATCCCAGAGGAGGTTCGAGTGAGATATTTGTGCTAAGCCCAAACTGTGATGAAAATCCACAAACTAGGAAGGTTCAGAGAATCCATGTCAAGCCCAACCCCCCCAGCAGAAACTTCAATTGGAATATGTATACTCCCGTTTAATTCTATGGCCCGGTGGAGATCTCATGGCCTTCACTCTTCTGTGGTTCCCTGATGTGGGCGTCCACAAGTCATCAAGATTCTATCCGCCTCTTAGGTTTCTGAAATCCATGGCCTCAGATGGTGATTCAGACATCGATAACTTGGGGGAGTTAAGTAGCGGTTAACTTTTGACTTAGTATATTCATGTACCAAATCTTCCAACAAAAAATGTTTACACCTTGATTGCGAGCAATATATACCTGCTAGTCCAGAGAGGAAAGACAGCAGTCCATGGCTGATTCAATTGTCTCGTGTATTCCTGTAATCATGGGTCACACTGAGCGTATAGATTATTCCGAGGGGGTCGGAAACCCAAACGATTCACCAGTTTCTCACCATTTTGGTGATGAAAAAAAGCACAGAAACGTGCTGCCTATCTTGAACACTACGTCAACGGGCAGTCGTAGTGTAGTATCCAAACTCGGAAAAATGATCCAGGAGACAACATGAGAAATATTAAAACCGTAGTTTAGACAAGTTAATTGGCATTGCGATTCCATTTCCGATGCAGATATTAGACTACAGTCTAATTACAACCATTAGTAACATACAACCTCCTCTCAACACCAGCGACACCGGACTTCATAATCGATAGAGCACCACACACAGACAGACAGACGCAACAACTTGATGACGATCAAATTTAAAGCGACAGACACCGGAAACAGTAAACAGAACCAGGACAAACAACAGACTAAATCATTGGTTCAAGGCAGAGAGGCATGACATAGCTCCTCCAGTTTCCTTCACGGGAGTAAACAGCCTCCACCACCTCCTTCACTGCGTCCGCCTCCGTATCCGCCACCCTTCCCTCCCCCATATCCACGGTTGTATCCCACCACCGCCTCCCTCACGTCGTCCACCACCGTATCCACCGCCACTTCCACCACGGAATCCACCACCGCCGCCTCCGCAAGACTGAAACTCGTTCACGGTGATGTTGCGGCCGTCAAGGTTCTGACCGTTCATTCCCCTCGATCGCGTCACTCATGACTTCCTCAGTGGAGAAGGTAACGAAAACGAATCCCCTGGATCTCCCGGTCTCACGATCATTGATGATCTGTAAAATCAACAACATACCATCATCAGATCCGACTAGATCTAAACACAAACAGAGGCAGAATGACATAAGAAATAAAAATCTATCGTCTTCACTGAACATACCGTTGCCGGAGTATCAAAACAGATGATCAAGTAACACAATAGTAACAGTAAACAGCAGCGGCAGTAATCATATCAATAGTAACATAGTAAAGCGAGATGTGGGCGAGAAACAAGCCGGATCCGATTCGTTCTGCTCATCTCCAGCCACACGGACCTTCGAATCAACGATCTCTCCGTACTGAGAGAAAGCTCTCTCGAGGGACTGATCATCGGTGGCCCATGCGCGGCCGCCGACGAAGCATCGGTACTCAACATCGGCTGCTGCCATTTCTGGTGAGAGAGGTGACGGCTATTTGGGAGGGGAAAACATCCAAGGGAGGAAGTATATATCTTCCTGGCAGAGCCAAGAGTAGAGAGGCACGGAATGTAGGGTCAGCTAGGGTTAGATCTGTGCCTCGCCGTTTAACTTTGGGATCTCCGCTGTCTATTGAGTAGACGGCGTCTATGTGACGTTACATTAATCACTTGGATTAAGTCTATCTGCTAGGGCCGGTACCGCTATGGTCGCGTTGACGGCGTTAACAATATGGGAAAGTTGCATTGGCTCTAGCCCCAAGATAGTTTGAGGATGCAGAAAATATCTACCATCAATAAAATTACACTAAAGTCCTCTAGATATTACACCTTTTACAGAAAGTTCTCCTTTTGCACCTGGCACCCATTAGCGGATCTTTTTGCCTCGTTTGAGATAAGGAACGCGTGACATGTACCTTAGTTTGAAACGACAAAAAATTTAGAACTTTTCTCTAAAGTTTTTGGGGTTTTTTTGTGTGAAAACTTTTCTCTGAGGTTTGTCACCTTTTCTAATGAAGGAACCATTACATATTGTATCCCTTTCTTATGTTATTTACGAAATTTGGTTTTAGAAAATTAAATGGATATATGATTTATTGAAATAATTGAGATCAATTCACCCTTCACTACGCTGTGGAAAGGAGGTTCTAAATACATTTGAACAATGTTCTTTTTATCATATTTTTTTTGTTTCATATTAATCGTAAATTTTTTTATTGGATAAATCTAAAAAAATATAATTTTTTCTCTTTTCTTAATCTTTTAATATAAAAAAAATCAATTATTATAATACATCCATAATCTTTTCTCACAAGTGTTACTGTAAACACAACTATCACAAAAAAAATTATTCTTTTTTTTTTATTAAAATTCATATAAATTCAACACTTATATAAATTCTCGTGTTGCATCAAAACGTTTTAATAAATATGAAACGGAAAAATATCTTTTAAAAAAAAAAAATTATCACACTATGTATTCCTTTGATCCAATAATTATCATATGCATTTCGATACGCATAGAATTGAAATTCACAACAATTTAATTGTTTCATAAAAACATTTATAAAAATGATGTTTAATTATTAAAAATTAATGTCAGAAAGATATGTCGTTTTAAAAATTACGGGACATAGAGGTTATATTTGGACAATGGTGAGTGAGATGCACGTAACACTCGACCACTCCCACAGTGGATATGGACGTTTAACCATGGATGATGAAAAATTGGGGTGGGTAATTGTCACAGGTCAATTATGTCTCCAAACTTTTCGCGACAAATCAATCTTTGATATTTCAATTCCCAACTAATCATCCAGCAACACTTTCCTTCGTCGAGCGTCTCACGCACTTGTTTTATTCGGTCAGTATCTCCTTTTCGTGTTTCAATAAATACAAACGAGCCACACAATTAATGAGAATGAACCAACAACCAAGAATCAACGATTTATGATCAAAAGATCAATATTTTATTGTCTTCCCAACTATATAAAGAAAAATTTACAAAACAACGCACACCCCATGTTTTTTTGCCAAACTTTTTTATTGATTTCACTCACGCAAAACACACACAATCCTTTTATGTTCTCAACTTGATGGCACCCTTAATAATTGATTTGATCCATGATGATCAGAGATCATCTATAAATTTTATAAGCATAGCTAAAAGATTTTACATCATAAAGATAATCCGCGCAAAATATAATCAAAACAAATTTATAATCCAGGATAATATCTTCTTGATCCTTATCTTCCGTCACGATATCTTTTATAAATCTTTTCGCAAGATTTGTTTCAACGATTTGCTTTTCAGTTCATCCAAATTGATAAGTTTTTCTTTTTATCTTCGTAGGAGACTCATTCAAGTTGTCACCCCCAACTTGAATTTCGAACTTTATAAGTTCGATTCAAGTATTCCTTAACACAACCAACCCGTTTCGTCTTTGGCTATCATCAGACCAAGACATTTCTAGGCTTCCCAACATTCAAGCTCCAAACGTGATACCAAGCATGAGGAATAATTCTACGAACATTGGTGTGCCTTTGATATTAGGATAGCTCTTCACATGACAACAAAAATCCCAAAAGAATCGTGGTCCCTCCTCAAATAATCTAGTAATCTATTTCGAAATTAAAGAGAATAAAATTTAGTACGAACCCAAATAAACTCGTCATTAGTCTTGGTTAATCCTACGTGACATGTTGTGTTTAAAACGTTTTAACGGTTTCATCTAAATTCAAATGCAACGTTAATCCTTCGCTCGCGACAATGTTCCCAAGCCGTTGGAATATATCTCGCGAATCCAAGTCTTAACACAACATGTCATACCTCGTACACATTCGTTCGTCTTTACAACGGGTCGTCTTAACACAACATGTCATACCTGATACCTCGTACACATTCAAATTCCCGTGTAACGTATTTCACTTACGGTGGCTCGCCCTTGCAACGTTTTCGCAGACGCGTGCCATCTTCACTTGCATCACAGAGGATGTGACAGTAATCCAAAAGGCCTGGATTGCGCCCACCTTATCCATCCTTATGAACGGAAATGCTGTGTCCGGCGCAGCACCACCGCCTCGCCGTCGATGCCTCCGCCTTCCGCCTCCCATCTGCCGCCGTCCTCCACCTCTCAGCCACCACCTCCCACTCATCACACAAGCCTTCATCCACCACCACTCTCCGCGTCTCTCTCACCCCAAACCCTGAAACCACCACCACCCCCACCCCACAACAACAGCGATCCCCAATTCTTCGAACACACAACTCCAAATCCACCGCCTTCCTCCTCCATCACCTCTCCCCTTCTTCCCCTCAACACCAGCCACCCCACCAAAACGACCACGGCGACGATGACGTATTGTCGGAGGAAGACAGGGTGCGCCTCTGGGAACTCTCCCTTGTACGCAAACGATCCCCTCGCTTCCCCGGCTCCATTCTGGCCGACCCACCGCCTCCTCGTGCTCGCGCCGAATCTGTTCCTCCTTCTCCATTGGGTACCCTTTTCAGGGATAAGGGACATGCGGATGATGATGATGAAGAAGACATGTTGATTAAGGCGATCGAGATTAGAAGGAAGGTGACGGCACAGATACTGAATGATGCCCTGCAGAAGGAGGGCAGGTTTGGGATTACCTACGCCACCAATCTGGTGTCCAAGATGGGAGGGTTTATTGACTGTGTCATGATTGCGGCTGCTGCCATGAAGAACATGCCCGACTTCTCTACATCTTCCTTCAATGTTCGCGCTAGGATCATCGTCGATGAGACTAATGTTGTCGATCTTGTAAGGTGAACATGACTGAGATTTTTCTGTTTCTTTCTTTCCAATGTCGAATTATACTTGATTTATGCAATGTGGTTCATGATCTAGTTCCACTTTGGTTCTCACTAAATACTAATGCCTTGGTAGTGCAATTGGGAACTGTATAACAGTATAAATGAAAAGTATATCAAGCTTGGCATGGATTTGATTGATAAAGTATAATGTTTTCTAGGTGGTTCAAGCACAATGAGCTGTCGTACCCGCAGATTGGAAAGATCATATGCATGTCGAAGGGAAATCTTAAGCATCTGAGAAGTCTTGCGGAGTGGCTAAAAGGAATTCACGTGAAAGGGAAATTTATAGGAACAATGTTCTTGCGAGTAGGAGAGGTGATTTTATCGCGCAGCATGGATGAACTTGATGACAATGTTGAGTATCTAGAGAGCAAGGGTGTCAGGAGGGACTGGATGGGATACATCGTTGGTCGATGCCCTGAACTTTTGGCTTTTAGCATGGACGAACTGAAAACCCGTGTTGCTTTTTACATGGACATGGGGATGAAGGAGCATGACTTCGGCACAATGGTTTATGACTGCCCCAAAGTTCTTGGATTTCTGACAGTCGATGAAATGAAGTTCAAGGTACGAGATTGTGCGTTTCAAAAGAAACGGAAAACTTGATGCCTGCAATCTTGTAGCACCAAGGGAGTCACAGATTGCATGATCTGAATGGTCACACAGATCGCATGAACTGGGTTTCAATTCGGGGCTTTATTTTCTGCCATATTACTGTTGAAAGAGTAAAAGCTTATGATATACTTGATGTTATATGTTGAAGCAAATGAATTTCCTAAAATTTACATCAATTTAATCTTACGCCGGTGACATTCTTTTTGTAGGTAAGCTATATAAGAAAGTTCGGACTGAACAATGAAGACGTGGGGAGATTGTTAGCGTTTAAGCCCCACCTGATGGTTTGCGGCATTGAGGAAAAGTGGAAACCTCTGATCAAGTATTTATATTACCTTGGGGTCAGCAGTGATGGTCTTAGAAAAATACTCGTCACCAGACCAATAGTATTCTGTGTTGACTTGGAAGAAACCATTGTGCCGAAGGTTTATACCCCTCTTTATTTTTCACTGCTTCCATTGTATTAATCTGACATTACATAATTTGCAACCCTCTTTATTTTGTCACTGCTTTCATCGGACTAGTCTGACATTACATACAGAGTAGCAGCTCTCTTTTTTATCTTCATCGCAACCTGGTTTTCGGGAGTATCATATACCAACAATTTTATTTTGTTGCTTATCAATGTCATGTTGATTTCTTTTTTGAAGGTTCAATTTCTTCAAGAAATCGGTGTCCATGAAGATGCCATTGGGCGTATGATTGTCAAGTTTCCTTCCCTGCTGACCTACAACCTACAGAAGAAAATCCGCCCAAAGGTTTGTTCACTTGATGATGCATAAAATCAAGGACCTATCATTCAATCCTGCAAGAGCCTGATTGCATTTAAGTTGATCTTTAATTGGATCTCGAATCTTGAAATTGCCCATATAGTTGTTGGATCTTCATAGGACTTGATTATGCTAGATGATTTTTTATGCGCCTGGTAGCCAGGTGTTACTTCTGCATTCATCTTTTTGATACAGGTTATATTCCTGTTAACAAAAGCCGGTGTTACGAGGAAAAATATAGCAAAGGTCATAGCTTCAGCGCCACAGCTATTAGGACGTAGTATCGCTCATAAGTTGGATGCCAATGTCAAATATTTTCTGTCACTTGGAATTAGTCTGGAAGACCTTGGTGAGATGATTACTGATTTTCCCATGATTCTGCTTTATAACGTGGAGCTTCTTCGACCCAAGTATCGGTATCTGCGACGGATAATGGTCCGCCCTTTGCAAGATTTGATTGAATTTCCTAGGTATTATTTACATATTGCATTCCCCTTTTGATTTCCGATGGGGATGTGAGCCCTTTTGAACTCGAACTCGTGTGCTTTACATGGCCATAAAAAAATGCAGGTACATGAGCTACTCTTTGGAAGAAAGAATAATGCCGAGGCACAAGGTACTTGTGGAAAACCGAATAAACTTCACGCTCCAGGATATGTTGGCCATCACTGATGAAGAATTTAATGAGAGAGTCGTTGCTGAACTTCGAGACCGTGAGAGATTCGAAGCAGGAGGTGCTTTGCTGGAATCTGAACATGATAAGCTGATGGATAGAATGCAAGTCGGCTTAGAATCTTCCGAAGTCATCAATGACGACTGGAGTAGCAGTAATGAAATGAGAGACATCGGACCATGATGTGGTTCATCGAGAGTGCAACTTCTTGTGAACAGAAATTTACAGAGAAAATCAGAAGTCCTCCTCGAAGCACTTGCATGATATAGAGTACATATTTTTGAAATGTAAATTCCCTGATTATTCTGTACACGACTAGGAGAACTGAATTCGCTTAACTCGGGAGGACTAGTGCTCCATCGTGGAGGAATGATAAAATATCTCAAGGTATAATTCGAACAATACAAACATAGCCTTTCCAAAAATGTCATCCATCCGATTTAGCCTATATCATCTCCATACAATAAATATGGGTGTTCGAGTTGGGAGGATGCCTGTAACCAACTAATGATCTCAACAATGGGATGGATCCAGCCATCCTGGTTTTTGTTGCCAGAATAGCATGTCAAACAATGTCTTGGGAAGTTTCAGAATCAACATCATCAATCCCAATGCGACATTGGATTCCTCTTGATAAAACCAAGATCAACCTACACAAACACGAGTTCTTAGTCACTACTTCAAGCATTGAGCATGTGTGAGCTCAAGCAAATGAAAGCACGACAGTACCTTGTGACCGAAGAGATCTCGGATGTTATCAATCCCGTATAGTATCACAGTAGGCCTGAAAAAGAAAAAAAAAACCATTCAGAAACCAATAAATCAACCGACACTTGCCATTTAGCTCCCCTTTAGAGTTTAATGCATGGTGCACTCGTGTATCCCGAAATGAGAATATTATCTCCACAAGCCTGACTGGAGAAGATGGACCTTTTTTTTTTTGCACCGACTTGTTCTGTTCGTATATTTGCATATGTATGCTGCGTTGAACTAGGAACTTTGACGAAAACAATAATTTATGGGTTCTGTTCTCTTTGCCAAACATATCCATACCTATGAAATAATAATAAAAGAACAACAAAAACTAGAAGTATCATAAATCTTTCATCCAAAAAGGCATCATAGAACTGAGGGGAAAAAAGACAGAACAGAAAGAATTATTTTCTTGAGAAAAAACGTACCCTCTTGATCCATAACCACCATGCTCATGAACACTCTTCACTCTCTCAACATAATCCTCAGGCAGACGGCTTGTAGTGGAAGGGGCTAAATTGAAGAACCCACAAAAGAGAATTTACCAAGGCAATAACAAATATCACATAATATTAACCCAGATCAAAGTTCAAAATACATCAAAGAGGGCTGGATGGCCAGAAATCGTCCATTGCTAAAGAGATTAAGACAGATTGTCGGTCTGTTCCTAAAGCGATTGAACAATGGCAATAGGTCCATAATCAGAGAAGAATGAACCTTGAAGGAAGAAAGTGTCATGTGAATCACGTGCAGGATGCTGCTGGGGCTGGAACAGCGCATCGAAGTTCCAGAAACTGTAAAATAGATGAAATCAGTTTCAAGAATGTAACATTACATTTCTGCTTGCTAAATAATACTCAAAACATGGGAGAAAATGCTAAACATTAAATCATCATAATAGCTCGCATATGTTCGTTAACACAAGATTCTGTTGATGCAAAGCAACTACAGAAGAATAGGAATAGTTAAGCTGAATTACCCGTTACCTGCTTTCAACATAATTGCTTGTGGGCATCTCCTCGAAACTGTAGAAAACAAGAATGAAATTTTAAAGGGAAAAAGTAAATAGTCAAAAATTTAAATTAGTTCTGGTATCGCAGAAGTTGTAACAGTGAAATTGAACACAAATTATCATGCCCCAATCAACATACCCCATCTGAAGGAAAATCATCTTCAACTGCTTCCTCACCTGAAAATTAAAGATCATGATAGAAATCAGAACCAAATTGTTTGAAATAAAGTATTTTCATCATGAAATTAGCAAATTTAAAGATGACATGAAAGTTAAATGCAACTATCAGATATGATTGAGTGAAACAGCAATAAAATTCCAAAAGCAAAACAACGGCAGCCTCATCCTCCAATATCTATACTGCAAGATTCAGATCATTAAACTATTAGGAACTACATGCCCCTCCTCACATCCAAGAATGGTTACTTCATAGAATACTTCCTATGAGGCCAACGTTTCAGTACACAGTACATTCTAGTCCTAGAAATCAGGCACTAAGAATTCCACTCAATTTCAAGTTTCTGCACGAGAAAGTTCCAAAACTCCAGAAATTTAACCTTGTAATAGTTTTGGCCAGTGGAACATGAATGTGTTGGATGAAATTTATGCTATCTTGCAGCATCATAGGCAAGTATACCAATATTAAGCATAGCAAGACATGAAAACTCCGTCATCACTCCAGACATGTCAGCAGATGGCAGCTCATTATTCACCTCATGATAATCAGTAAACGTACAAGCTAGTCAATAAATCAAGACGTTTGTTATTCAAGGAGGAGAACCTATAGCCTAACCTTTAGCAAAGGATGTAAATGGCCACCTTCAGAAGGAGAACCTTTAGCATTGAAGTTATACTCTTTGAACTCCAACTCTTTCCAGTCTCCTCCGACAAGAAACAGAATCCAAATGGCACCAATTTTTAGATACATGACAAAGAGCTATGGTTGGCCACCATAATTCTATCCTCAAAATAAA
The DNA here is from genome assembly GCA_001925005.1 of Drosera capensis. NCBI lineage: Eukaryota > Viridiplantae > Streptophyta > Magnoliopsida > Caryophyllales > Droseraceae > Drosera > Drosera capensis. The sequence goes on along the minus strand of LIEC01012229.1, from coordinate 11,012 downwards.
ACCTAGAAGTGCGACTAGCCTTCGCCAGTCACTAGCACATGTCTCGTTTTAAAAAAAAACAAATTACAAAGATTTCCAAGTGCAAATATAGTAATACCTTTGCAAATGCTCTCGAGTCAAATCTGTAGCGGCTTTCTTTCTTTTTGGAGCATATTTAGGACCTTTTCTGACAGAGTACCCCTTCCAAATCCTATAAAGTGAATCAGGTCAGGATGCATTGGACCAACAACATGAGGAACTTGAAGGTAAAAGTGAGAATGATTTCATCGTTACTGAGGTACTATAAGCTTCTGGCTTTTATGAAGATCAATTTCTTTAGGTTCAACACCCTGGACACCGAAAAGAAGCAACTATAAGTATATGGATGGTGCTATGGTACTAAATAAAATATAACCAAAGGATAAACTGCAAGAACAAACAAAAACTTAAGCATTTAAATTGATTTACAAACTCATTCTGACAGGAGAAATGAGCTAAGTTGACAAGTATTGAGATTTAAATGCCTCAACATAGCTAAAACCCTTAAAAACTAATCGCATTAATAAGAAAGAGAAAAAATACTTAAAACCCTAAAACACATTTGAATGTCTCATTGCGACTAAAATCTGTTGAATACATGAGAATGAAGATACACATAGCAAGCCATAAAGTGGCTTAACAGCACTAAAAACACGAATAAGATCACTTTCTATAAGATTGAGCATGAATAAGAGTAAAGGTTTAGTTATGCAGAGATCTTGAAGAATGAAATAGCAAAAAATAGAACAGGACTCAATATGATAACTCATAATTATTCCAAAACATAACTTCAAGATCAGTAATTCAAAAAGTGGCAAACCTCTCCATTTTTGGATCTTCAAGAGCAACTGTTGGACCTCGTCTTTGACATGTTCCACCTACAGAAAAAACAAAAGTTCAAGGGACAAAATCTAAAATCACAAAGCAATCCAGGGACTGATTCACATTGTATAAGTACCACCACTACAGTCATAGAGTATGAGAAGGACAGAAATTTATATACAGATGAACATTTTGGATCTATCGCCAGAGACCAAAACAAATTGCATTGGCACCATCAGCATTATCGATAAGCATCAGATGACGAAAATACATATCTAAACATAAAGTCGAAAATGAAGCTAAATGCACCATCAAGGACCACACAAAACTAGAACACTAGAATCTTGGCTTCGGAGTTGTAGCTAGCATAGAATTTGTTTTAAAATAATTATATAAGATTTGTAAGTGCAAAACGTGGAAGTGCACCACCACCCCGCAAGGAAAACATAGAAAGAAAAGAAGAGACAATAAACACCAAAAAAAGAAAGAAAGAAAATGGGGATTCATACCTTTCTAAAGGCAAGTTGCTTTATTTCCACCCATTTATTCTTGATTGCCTTTGATTTCCTGATTTCAAAAACCGAAGAATCAAGTTTTTTCTGCATCCAAATAAGAGCAGTACAGTATGAATACTAAAGCAGAATGCAAATTTTGTCCCTATTTATAAATTAAAAATCTACTGGCACTGACCAGCAATTCGATCAGTGAGATACCTTCTGGAGGTATGGCTAAAAACAGCTGTACTTCAGGGGAACCAGCAGCAGCATACAGTTTCCCTTCGTCCGTGAGAACCCAACTCTCTTTCTTGATATCCTGAAATCAAGCAGAATGTCTTTAGAGAGAGAAGACAACATAGGATGAAAAAGAAAAAACACATCAAGCATGAGTTTTGTATAAGGAGCTTTCTTTTTTATCATTCAGTAGCACCAGAAAAATGAGAGAGACAGAATTGATCACATGAAATGCATACCGCCAGGGAGGCAGGCCTTCTTTCCCCACTCAGGATAAGAAAGAGCTCTAAGCCAACAAAATTTGGAACAATGAACCTTGGATTTCAAGTAGTACTTATTAACTAGGTGAAGTACAGAACACTGGGCACATAAACACCAGAAGCACAGAATTGGGGCGGATATTCTAACACTAATTCTATCTATCAATAAAAGGTGAATTCGAAAACAAAAATGCAGATCAATCAGCAAAGCATACAAGGTATACTACAGCAAAATTGAAAATTGAGAAATTCGCAGTCAGAAAAAAGGACCAAGTAGATAGACCTGAGCCTCGACGAAGCCGAAACCGTGGAGGGATTTGATGACATTGATGACGTCCTTGTGATCGAGTCCGTGTTCCGCAGCAAAGACACCGGAATCAGGAATTTCGTCGGAGGTCTGAAGGAATCCTAGGATTGCTTCCTCCGCCATCTCTCGCTGGAATAGGGCGATGATGGCATTTCGTCGTGGTGGTGATCTGCGCCAGCGATGGAGTAGCAGTGGAGAAATGTGAGCACTGATGAGGGAGGCGGAAGACAGAGGCAACTGCAGTTTTTAGCGCAACTTCCTCTACTAGGGTTTCGACCTCAACTCCAAATCATGCTACGTCATGTTGACTTCTCTATGTTTTAGTCTGTCCCGCGAAAAAGACAAACATTTTGTTGAGAATCTTGAGTTATAATTTACGGTCTGAAAAATATATTTATAGAATTAAAATTTAATCTGTTTATTAGAATGGTAAAATATTATTTTCTATAAAATTATCGTGAAATATTATTTAAGTTATATATTTGAATTTGATGTCAATAACGTAATTTTTTATGTACAAGCGAAACTCTTTAAAATACATATTAAATAATATAATTATTGATAATATTGTTTATAATATGATACGGAAGGAATATAAATTTTGTTTCGTGTTTTTCATCATAAATGTAAATCTTATTCCACGTTGTCAGCCCATGGTATATCGACAAGGGCATAGTTTGCACACATACGTCATGCATTCAAAAGAAGAAACTACTCCCGTCTTCAAAGACCATAATTTTAAGGGATCACAGTTGGATAACAGGATGAGCAATCTGTTGGATAACTTCCCGCTATATTAAGGGGAAATGGTCAAGACCAATATGAGTTGAAGATTAACATTAGATAAGTAACAGCTGAGCATATTGACGACCGGCAAGTCTCAACGCTAGAAATTCAGAAAATATATTCCCCCAGGGGAAATAGAAGAATCCCAGCACTTGCTTACACATAACAATTTCAAAGAAGGTACCGACCACCGAATACACATGTCCATAAGCTTTCATGGTATCGTCATAGTAGACAGTAAGCATGACCAAAATCCCATGTTTACAATCCAACATCACGGAATACAAATGAGAATCACACATACATTCTTCGCCGCGATACACGTTACAATTGTAAGCTCAAAAAGATAAAACAAGGGAACACACATGAATACAAAAGGAGGAAAAAATCATCTCCATTATCCACAGATGGGAAAATTATTACTGGTCCAAATCCAAAGCGACATCAGCTCAGGATGCCAAAGATAGAGGCTGAACATGACTGGGGAAAATATCAACGATAGAGGCTCTCCGATCTAAGATTCTCCGCAATTTCAGTTTCCCACCTATCACCATTCTCAAGCAGCTTCTCTTTATCATATAGAAGCTCCTGCAAGGATTAATTTCAAACAATCAGTTATCGTCATCATCAGGTTTTGTGGTTGGATTAACGATAAAAATTAGAGAGCATCCACAATCGCTCTTCCTTTTAGGAAAAAATACTGAACAAGTAGCATTGCAATATAGGAGCAAACAATTTCATTTACAGACCTCGTGAGTTTCTGTAGCAAATTCAAAGTTCGGCCCTTCCACAATCGCATCCACTGGGCAAGCCTCTTGGCAAAATCCACAGTAGATACACTTTGTCATGTCAATGTCATATCTACAAGTTACAACAGAGAGAACTCAGGAAGAAGCAGGTGATAAAAGTCTAGATATTGTTCTTCAATAGTTCAATCACCACTCTTTCAAACAAAAGCATATGATAATGATCATCTATACCTGGTAGTTCTACGGCTTCCATCTTCTCGTTCCTCCGCCTCAATTGTAATGGCTTGAGCAGGGCATATCTGACAGCAAGATAAAAGCACATTATATTTTTCCATCTCCTAATATGCCTGGTACGTTGAAATGGAATTTACCACAGGACATAGCCAGCCATTACCCACTAGTGGAAGACTTGATAAAAATGATCAAAAACATGCATTCTATCTTGCTAGAAAACAATCACATCGCTGATCGCATCACAATTCGTTAGTTTCGGCTTTAACCTAGTATTTTTATATTCTTTTCCTTTAGTTTCTTTTGGGTCGTGGGTATTGATAAACACTAGAATCAAGAAAGGAACTGACAACAATGAGAAATCTTACAGCTTCACAGAGTTTGCATGCAATGCAACGTTCCTCTCCCGTTGGATAACGTCGGAGAGCATGTTCCCCACGAAAACGAGGACTCAAAGGACCTTTCTCAAAAGGGTAATTAATCTGGAGATGCAAAAAAGGCTTCTCAATCCGCTCAATCAATTGAATTAGAGAGCTAGGGCCAGGTCAGAGGCGATTACTTACAGTAACTTTTTTATCAAAGAAATACTTCAAAGTCAAGGATAGACCTCGAACCATCTCAGTTAGAAATAAAGTATTGACGCTTCTTTCAAAAACTGCAATGGAAAAGGGAAAAAAAGCATTAGGCATGCCACAATTCATACCGAATAGTTCCACTACCCATCGAAGCCGTGGGGCAAAGTCATCAAGTCATTGAAACAGTACTAGAGGCATACCTGAACTCCAATCTTTGGATATCTCCTTCGCAAGTTTTTCTCTTTCTTCATCATCTGTAGACAGATAAGAAAAGGGGATATGAAATCTAAAACTTCACAGAAAAAGGGAAACAAAAAATTAGCCATGTTATTGCAGAAAAAGTAAAAATAAAAAATCAAACCTTTATCAGTAGAAAATGATTGTTTGGTAGCAAATGTTCTTGTCCCATCTTGTGCTCGGCCTTGCAACGCTCGTCGGCATAATGCCTAGCAAAAATGAATGCAAAGTATGGGCAAGTCAAGCTAAATAACAAGAATATGAATGCATAGAATGAAACAGAATAGGAGGAACGCTGCAATGACAGTGGAACTAGAATGAGACCGGCAGCAGTAACTGGAAGTCATATTCTTAATGGTTCCAGATAACAGCCAATGAAAGATAAAGGATCACATACAAACATGGAATCAAGGGAAACCAGGAAAAAAATAAAGCTTGCGTGAGAAGATAATCCCATCTACAGCTGTAACAGACGTTCAACACCTACCATGAAGAAACCTTAAATATCGCACTGGTACTCTTCGTTTGATTACATATAACCCTTCATCTCATTGTTGTTTTATGCATCATCAATGAAAATACTAAGCTGGAAACTTAGTTTTTTCTACAAAACGGCAGCATAAGTGGCACTCTTGCAAGTCTAATCCTTTCTGCCTTAATGTGAAATCATGCTTAAAAATCTCTTCATGGATAAGCAGAAGCCAGCCAATGGACTATATCAGAGGAGCTACATCATAAAATTGGATAGCCATAGTAAGTGAAGATACCACAAAGGTTCTACAAGGGAACTTTTGAAAAATTCATACGACAGAGTGTAGGAGGCAAAACCATTCATGACATCAGATACCAAAAGCACAGCTAACGATGTATAGGTGACCCTTAAAAAAAGAATCATGGATATCACCAATCATGGGGATCATAACCATTCATTCTTGCATATCTTCTGCTGAATTTGCTACCGTACAACACCATATATCCCAAATGGTGAAATATTAAGGATTCCGCAAAAGGAAGGACTTGAACACCCTCTCCCATCCCTACTTGCTTCTGAATAAAAGTTAGAACCAACTTTACCAAAAATTCGACTCTCCGAAGTCCCAAAACACTACTCCTTTGATAGCACTCTTCCTCATACCAATGTTCTTCACAAAGGTTAGAATCAACTATGTAAAGCCCCATTACATACAAAGTGTCAACGAAATGGGGCGATGTTATTTGAGCTCATAACTTCCACCATCCTAACACTATATCAAGAAACCAACTCGGCCACAAAACTCTACTTCTCCCATAGAAATCCGCAGTATTTATTTCCATAGAAATAGTCAAAAACATAAGCCGGAAATCTAGATAGAGCCCGTTAACACCAACGCGTCCGAAAGCAATCAGCAGAGAAATATTCCCTGTGCTATTGAGTTAGAAACCTAAGAAGGCTACTGATGCCCTAAACCCCCAAATTCGCCAGAACAACCCATATCCACGACGAAGTGATCACCTAATGAGAACATAAAGAATGATTCGGGGAAACCTAAATTAAGGGATTCGTCCCAAGGTAAATCACATCATCGGCGAAAAAATGTTCAAACGGAAGAAGCTGAAGGCAGTGAGATGAAATGGGACTCACCAGTTGGCGATGTCGAAGAGCAAGAAGCGATCGCCGGGCAACCAGGGCTGCCATTCTGGAGGTCGATCGAAGGCTCCGATCTGATTCAGGTCACTAGCGGCGTGTTCAATATTTTCCCCTTTTATTTATTTTTCCTTTTTGTTTGCACAGGTGGCCTGGTGCCTGCCACGCGCATTGGGCTTCCATTTATTGGGCCAAGATCCAAAAAAGCCCCAAACCACATTACTTAAACCAATCCCTGGAATTAAAAATATTAAAAATTCCGTTGCCGGGACTTGAACCCGGGTCTTTCGGGTGAGAGCCGAATATCCTGACCAACTAGACTACAACGGAGTTGTTAAACGTTATCTAAAATAATAAATTAGACGTATTCAAGACTTCACCCAAAATGGAAAAGAGTTATCGGTGACATTATTGCGTCGAATCAAAAGCACCCGCGTAAAGAAATGCAAGGAATTTTTAGTCTCAATTGTCCCTCTCTCTTCTTTTCCCCCTGAGATAGTCCGATTCCGACGTTTTCGGCTCTCTCAATCCAAGCAAGTTCAACCACAACAAACCAACGATAATCCATCATCTGCTGTTGTCGTCCACATAACCCACCCACACGCTCCCTCTCTCCCCCCCTCTATGATCTAATCTATCCCCCAAAACAGCGTCGTTTTGCGCAGATCTGATATGGATGAGAAATTGATTCAGCGATTGGAGAATGCGGTGTCGCGGCTGGAGGCGCTGTCCGCTGGCGGCGGCGGCGGCGGAGTGCCACGAGGACTCCCGGCGGAGGACGTCGCCGATCCGGCCTCAGATCCGGCGATTGATTTGGATGCAATTCGACACTGCAGCCTTGTGAGTGTGTGAATTTGAGGGATTGATTTGGGTTCGATTTTAGGATTTTTTATTGAGAGGTGTCAGGTCTTGATAATTTTGGCTTAAGCTTCTATTTCCTCATAAGTAAATAAGTAATAATGAGCACAATGTGGGGTAGACCAGTTCAATTAAATGATTTCTGCTGTGAATATTTTTTTTTTCTTTCAAATTTTCTTCATTTCCTTGCTACCACAGATCAAGTATTTGAAGTTGAAGAACTGGTCACTTGCCATTGGTTCTGAGTATCGACGAGCTTATTCTAAATAAATGGGACAATTGTCAAGAGCTGGAAAGAGTCATCGAATTAAAATGTGTTTTGTGGCAGTTCTTTTTCTTGCGGTTGATTGTTTTTTGTTGTTGTGATAACTTTATAAGTACCAGCTTCCGAGGTATCAAAACCCAATCTTTGCAGCTGTGCACTTTCTCAAGTCTCACTCTTGTGAGGAAACTGTCGGCGGTATATTGCTGTTGACTGCTGATTAGGACCATGGTTATTCTAGTTTACTGGTCCATGTCTACAAAAGCCTAATATGGACGGTTTGGCTCAATTTCTACAACCACTGAATGAAGTGATCACTAAAGCCAAAGCTTTAACTGAAGGACGAAGATCTGATTTCTTCAACCACCAGAAAACTATTGCTGACAGTCTTTCAGCTTTAGCTTGGGTTGCTTATGCTGGGAAGGATTGTGGAACGTAGAATTTGTGTCCCGGACTCTTATGTGCTCAAAGCAGTTGTTTGACTCTCTGGTTTGGCCCAATAATTGCTTTTTATCATCATGTAAGGTTTGAGCCTTCCGATTTCACATGTAGAAGAAACTGGCAAATGGCTGAATTTTATAATAACAAGGTACATATTGATCGCCAGTTATTTTTTTTCAGTTTATTCATTCTGCCTGGAACCTTTTGATGCATGAAAGCAAGAATGTTTGAAATATTTCTGTTGACCATTGATTATTCTCCAAATAGTGGATTACGATTAACAGCTAAGAATTGGATCATTTTACTTGACTCTGAATTTCACTTTGCTGTTGACAAAGATGAATCGTCTTGCGTAGTACATTGAGTTTCAAATATGGTTGTGAACCTTTCTAATCAGAAGTGAAAGATGCATGGATGTTCATCCAAGAAAAAGTTGAAAAGCAAGTGTTGTGGGGCTTCGATGTCCCATGTGTTAGGGAGGATGGTTGCACATTTTTTGAGTTCTCCAATTTGGCGATATTAGTCTCATGCCACTGGATGAATTACAGATAAGTGAATATTAGTTTCATGCCACAGCATGTATAATGAAATAGTTTACGTCACGGTTTTGTCTTCTCAGGTCCTTGTCCAGTACAGGAGTAAGGATCCAAATCATGCAGAGTGGGCCAAAGCTTTGAAGGAACTCTACATTCCTGGCCTGAGGGACTATGTTAAAGGTTTCTATCCCCTTGGACCAGTGTGGGGTACCGGAGCCAAGACATCTGTTCCAGCTCCAAGAAAAGCGCCTGCACCTGGTGGCCCTGCTCCTCCACCTCCCCCACCTGCTCCTATTTTTAGTTCTGATTCTCTCCAAGCATCGTCCTCCTCCTCATCATCATCTAGGCCCAAGGAAGGATTGGCTGCTGTTTTCCAAGAAATCAGTTCAGCCAATATTACAGCAGGTGCAACCCCCCAACACCCAAAACAAACAGAAAGGGAAAAGGGGAAGTTTTCTCTTTATATGTTGTGGGAATATGGGTATGATTCTGCTTGGCACTTGCTCTTCTATTAGGTTTGAGAAAGGTCACTGATGATATGAAGAGTAAAAACCGGAAAGACCGGACTGGTGTTGTCACTACTGCCAAAAAGGAAGAAAGTGTTGGTTCACCTGCATTTTCTAAGACAGGACCTCCAAAATTTGAGCTGCATTATTTTTTTCAAAATTTGTCCTTTTTTCTCAAGATTTTTAATTTTTTTTTGGTGTTACTTGTCAGGTGGGCAGTTGAAAATCAAATTGGGAAGAAAAATTTGGTTATTGATGACTGTGTTGCCAAGTAGTCAGTTTATGTCTTTGGATGTAAGGATTCTGTATTGCAAATCCAAGGTTTGTATGGTTCTTCAGTTATATGCGGCATTTATTGTTACATGCATTGATTAATTTGAAAATAGAAATTTCTAAGATTCTTCTAATTGATGGGGCAGTTGTATGGTGCTTATGTTATCGTTTTTGTCACATGCTGCAGGAAAAGTAAAAAAATATAACTGTAGACAAATGCTTTCAAGGTATGTGACATGATTTTGGAAGATAATTTCCCGAAACATCTCATGAATGCAATAGTTGATTAAGGTAATTCGTTACTGGTGCTACAGGGTGTTGCTGTTTGCGAGATTGTTAACTGCAACAGGGTTGAGGTTCAGTCACAGGTACATTTATGATGCAGCAAAAAAAGATTTTGTTCTGTTCAGTTTAGTAATGTCACGCGTCATTATTTTCACCCTTGTATCTTAATACGATGATTCATAACTTGAAGCTATTCTATGAAGTTTTTCTTCGGGATTTCTCTTGATATGGTGTTTCCTACAATTTTGCTATTCTGATTCCTCATCTGACTGCTGCAGGGTTCAGCTCCTACAATTTCTGTGGATAACACTGCTGGTTGCCAATTATATTTGAGCAACGAATCTTTGGAGGCCTCAATAACTGCAGCAAAATCAAGTGAGATTAATGTGTTAGTGCCTGCTAGTGAGACTGAAGGGGATTGCGTATGTTGCCTTCATTTCTGGGGTTATCTGTTGTTTGCTTTCATTTCTACATTTTAAAACATATAATATTTTCCAGGACAAATTTGATTCCTTGTTCAAATAAACCAAAACCAAAAAGGAAATCAAAACCAAAATCTAGGCAAGAAGTCATACTTACCCGAGGCTTAAGGACATGCATGGTTTAAGACTAAATTTTGAACTTAAATGTTTTTAGTTACTGCAGATCTTATCGTTGTTGTTAAGAAATCCAACATCTTCAAATTTTCATGTAAATGGATGCTGTACATGTCTTTCCTCCTCTTTTCCTGAATATCCTTTGGTTTGCACAAGTTATAGAAGTGCCTGCCAAAGATACTATATGCAGTGCTGGATAACTGACAAGGGTGTGAATTTGACTTGGTTTTTGTTTCTATGGTCTGGAAATAATATAATCCTGTGAAGTTTATTGCTTGGGCTATATGAAATCGGCTGACCTTGCCTTTCTCAAATGCCAGGGGGAGCATGCTTTACCAGAGCAGTTTGTTCACTTGTACAAGGATGGTCAGTTTGTTACAACCCCGATTTCCCACTCTGGGGGCTGATTATGAACTCTTTGTGGGCATTTTAGGTCCATCCGCCTTCATTTACATTGCTCCTTTACTTCCTTATGAATGGCTGATAGGTGGCTTGTTTTATGCTTCTCGCCTATCATGAACTACATCATCATTTCCTTCGGGGGTTTTTTTTTTTTTTTTTTTTGCAAGGCAAATAATCTAGGAAGAAACATATAGCTGTGAAAGAGTCTATTTTTTTTTCCCGGTGTGTATTTTTTGATTGGTCTCATACTATTTATGCCGGCTGGGGGTTGTGTCTCCAGTAGCCTGTTTTGTTGTTAAGTTTGCATATCACCATTTTGTCATGTATACGCAACTCTGATATTACCAGTTCGTTTGGTTTGATGAGGGCCTTTTGGTGTCGAGATAGTTAGATCTGGGACGCAGTGTTGTTCAGTAGCATGCAAGGTGATGTGGTTTTGTGTGATAATCAATTCCTGGACTTGCTGGGTGGCCTTTGGCGTCATGGCTCATGCTTGATGTAATTGGGTTTTAC
>LIEC01012228.1:0-41624 GCA_001925005.1 Drosera capensis | reverse complement strand
GATGAGCATCCATCCTCCCGCTGGAGAATCAGCTGCAAACCAGCAAACTAGCGATCTTCAACAATGTTTAAACTATAGTGGAAAATGCACAGGTACGTGTAGATTATAGCGTCCATGATAGGAACCCTGGCATTTCAGCTTACCGATCCTTCAGCTGCATTCAGTTTGCGGGAAGATCGCCACATATTGATTAACATTCCCGTGAGTTTCGATACCGAGGATGGTGAATCCATCAGACCCTGCTATATCTCTACGTAGCAACCTTGACAACATATTGTTTTGCTTTTCATGGCCTAACTTCGGTCGCGCTCTATTGTTCAGGGTTTTGTCTACGCTGTCAAGCAGCCACGTTCTGTCTCACCCTTTGATCCGACACCACACATGGCCATCCTCGTCGTCCCTCAGTATATAAATGGACCAATTCCAGGGTCATGACAGGGAGCATATTTGAAGAATGGGCAATGACAAAATGTTATTAGCTGATCCGAGCACACGATCAACCAGCACCCCAAACTGGGTAAATGAACACACTGTGATCAATCAAAGCAGTTGCAAAAATGGGACTCGGATTGCAACCGCGATCGCGACTGAATGAGATTGAACTCGGGACCAGTTTGAGGGAGTCTGAAGAGGGCAGGGCCATTGCTGTATTGATTCATTTGAAGCCGTCGTTGAAAGAAACATCTAACGCACTTGTACGGTTCTAAAGGCAGGCCGTTGGTTTCGATCGCGACATTCCCCTGTCTCTTAGGTAAGTTAACATAATTAAATCTGTATTTGAGTTGGATTGATCTAAAATGTGATTTTTTTTTTTTAGTTTGTTTTTTCGTTGATTTTTTTTTAGCTTTTTTTTTTGATTGTGAAAAAAATAAATTCGATCCAGATTCATTTGAATATGATCAAGAGGAGGTTGGCAGCCTTCCATGTTGTACTTGATCCCAACCTTTCTTTTTTTCTTCTCTCGTTTGTGGCTTTTGGTTTTTAATCTCTTTTCTATTGTCGGTATATCCATGATGTGTATGCTCACATAATCAATTCACAAGTTGATTATTGCCGAAGCACCAAACAAAAGTCACTAACTCACCATACATTAATCATAATACACAATGGTCTAATTGAAATTCAAGGTGGCTGATTCGTCTACAACTTTAGAGCAAGTCGAATTATATTTATCACTGGTTCATATCTTGCTATATATTCTTGGACGAACACTAAGAACATCGATGCTGAAAGCTCGTAGTTCAAGCGTATTTAACTCTTGAAATGAAAATTTCCCTATGAACCCATAACTTCAGCCAAGTATATTTGCAAATCTAACAAGAATCAAACAAATTGACATTCAACGGTTACATCAAATATAAAACATTTGTCAGAGCATTTGGTTTGTGTAAGGGTCGCAATATTTGACTTTGAAGCTTTAGCTACCTTTCTTCAATTAACATCCAACCCTTTTCTTTTTTTTTCTTTTTTTCCCTTGCCCTGTTGATTAAGCCCCTCAAAAATGGAGCTTTCATTTCTTTTTAGTTGGACAACTTGGTACTTAGTAAGCTTGTCCACAAGGACCAAAATGTTTAATTGAGAACAATAAAACATGATTGGGAGACAACTTTTGACACAATAAAGTACGAGAAGGTGCGTTATAACGATTGTTTTATTTCGTGTTTGGATCGTGTGAATGAATTTTAGATTGAATGAAGTTTGGTTATTTCTCAATATGGCGATCGTGATTCAATGCACCATCTTATTCTATTTGATCACATCCATCAAGTGCAACACGGTAAGATATTATATCTTTTTTTTTCGTTTATATCAAAAATATTTGGATTGTTATTATTGTTGTTACGTGTAAAATAAAGAAATGAATCTACAGCCAAAACTTGTCTTTTGGGCTTGCGTCCTACATATGCTTGAGGTATGGAATCAACCTTTATATAGACAAGATTCTTTAAGGTAGTATAAACATTGCTATGAGGTTTTAATTAGTGTGTTAAGTGATTCTTTTCGTGGTTTTAGTGAGTTAGTTTGTTAGTCGCGATCTTAATCAAAGCTAGCTGTACGGCTATTTATAGTCTGATTCCGTAACACAATATTCTACATTGTTGGAGCTAAGTAACATCGTGTTTTGCTTATATTGGCTATACAAATTTCTTAATCGATGGTTTTTAAGATCATATGTCTTATTCTCTTCACTTCACCCTCCATTTATGATTGATAGGGGAATCCTTAGGTTAAGATACACTATTGTGGATCTCTTAATGATTAATTCCGATTTTTGATAATGTTAGCACATAGATAGCAACTAGCTAGCTACGAACAATGTCCAATTAGAGTTGTAACTATAAATCATTTTCATACATGACACTAAGCAAATATTTTGCCCCTACATGCATTGTACAATATATGTAAGGGAAAAGTGTTTATGTTGCGAAAATTAATCATATAAGTGTTGCGGATTAATCTCCATCATCTAATTTTTAATTAATTTATTTTTTATAAAAAAAATGAATGATGAAGATTATTTTATAATACATAATTGATTATTTTTTATAATATAAACATTAATATGTATATGTAATGCCCGCACGTGAAAGCAGCGATTACCCACAAGTGAAGGGAGCCATATGACGAGAGGCTTGGGAGTTTCAATAAAAAAGGGTGGCACAAACTTGACATGTACATGTAAAAAAAAAAAAGTTGTTTGGCCCCAATATTGTTATCATCGTAAAAGTCATTATTAAATATGGACAAAAGAAACACTTTGGCGCAAAATAATTTTTTTTTTTTTTTTAAAAAAAAAAAAAAGGAGGAGGAAAGGGTTCGTGGCTCGGGTATCACCTTCACCATATTTATGGGCCTGCTCATCACTTGTCACTATCGCGATCGTAATAGCACAATGCCAAGTTTACAAGAAACACGATATCATTATGTTATGTTAAAGTAAGAGTTACATCAATCTTTCTATTGAGGCTGCTATAAAGTGGATTATAACAATAACCAGTGATTATGTTAAAAATAAATGATTAAGATTTAATAAAACGTAACTCTTATACCAACGTTTAGAAGTGATCATAAATTAATTTCGGCCTTACCAAATATAGTATAACTGCATCGTTTGTACGTTGCGCTATACGTATCTAATTTGGTATGTAAAAAAGGAACTTGTTTTGTCAAGATCTTTGTTGGCTTTTTTGTTCAAAATTATTCATGGGGGCCAATCTATAAGGTAGGTGCATCCTTAAGTAAAGTTATCCTTAAAAGATCCATCGTGTCGTCGTGACTGAATGATCCGACTTAAGTATGCTGTATGCGTACACGGTTTTCTTAACATAAGTATGACTTACTTGTTGCGGCACCATACCATGGGCAAAAATAGAAAATTTTCGTAGATGACATGTTGATGATTGTTATAGATCGATCCATGTTTGCTAATAGCTTATGATCGATTTTGAAACCACGATCGGAGAATTACCAATGCAACAAAGATCTAGCTAGTTATAATACTGTTGTTTATTAGTATCAAAAAATGAATTCTATCAATAATCCGAATTGATATAAAGCTTAATAATATATATTTCTCTCGTTTTATAGATTTTTCATTGTTTTGTTATTTTGGGATGTTTCAAATTTTTTGTAACATTTTCATATAGAGAAAATATGGTGTGATTAGGAATTAAAATAGGTGGATAAAAAAATATCGTGTGCTTGAGAATTAAAATTGAATAATGAATGAGATAGATTTAAATTTATGTATATAAAATAAATATTATAAAATATATAAAACAAAAAAAAAAATATAACAATTATTGCTATAATGAACGGTTGGGTCAAGATGGGGTTTCTTGTGTAGAAATTAGTCAAATTATTTGGTTAAGTTTACATATACCGACAAGTCAACTGTTAAGTGAATGGAATAGTTCAATTGCCATGGAATTTAGGCAAGTTCCTCCCTAGAATATGCTTTATCGAAGAAGTGGTGGAAAATATAGTTGAGTAACATGCTTTTTGAGTAACTAGCATGACTTTTCAATTATTTGACGGAATGTAAAATATGTTGTTTGGTTACTTCCATTTAATGACTAATCAGTTGACTAACATGATCTCGTGATCACATTTTGTCCCTTAATCAAAGTTTCGTTAATTTAAAAATGTTTAGGGGCGAAATCACGATGATATAAAAAATGTTTAATAAAAAATATATAATAAAGAATTTTTTGTATAAGAACAATAAAAATGAAAATAACACAAATAAAAAACTAAAAATTAAAATATAATTTTTTTAGTTTTAATATTCTATTTATATTATTTTAATTTAAAATATTTATTTTTTATTAAACATGTCACATATTTAATTTTTTCATTGGAAAAATTTGAGAAAAATGCCAAAAACAATTGACACCTTGTGAGAAAGAAATCGTGTCTTGTCCTGTATTGTGGTGGGTCCCATCAGCATATGTAAAGTTCCCTCCCTGCACGTGAAGAACTCAACCAATGAAACTTGAGTGGTAAAAGAAGGTCGCAATGATACATAGAAATCAAGTGAAAAAATAAAAAATAAAAAATCAAAATCAAAATCAAAATCAAACTCAAACTCAACTCAAACTCCTCCGCATGATTCACTTCAGCTTAACAAAACTATTTTCCTATGCTCATCTCCATCAAAACAAAGGAATGCCCATTGTTCACTTCAGCCTCAAAATAAAGGAGTCTCAAAAAATACAGCAAAACTTTTTTTTTGGAGGGTGAACACCATTGTAATAATGCGTTAACATTCACTAAATCTTTAGTCGTGAATATATAACTTTCGACTATATTTGTTTTATGATATATTTTATTATATTGTATTTTTTTTATTAATAATAGATATATTGTGTTTTGTAAAATTTAATGTATCGTTTATTTATGTATTATTTAATTACAAAAACTGATAATATTGAATAAATTAAAAAATTATCAATATTGTTGTAATATGAGATAATGAAATACAAAAATTAAGTTTTTTTAATGTGATTATTTAAATCATAACTGATCAAAGAAGAACTCAATCAAATACGAAATATGCAACATTGTTGCACTGAGTTTCACATAATAACTTAATCATTTATATGTTTGATAATAAATTTTTTTTATACGGCTTGATAATAAAATTTTTAATGATGTTAGTTAATTCATTATGAAATCTATCAATAAAAAATTTAAATATAAATAATTATAAAACAATAAAAAATAAACATACGATTGACTAACAAATTTTTTTTATATTTATAATGATTATGAATCTTTGTTGATTTGATTTCTTGACATTTAATCAAAAGCTTTTTGTGATATGACATTATAAGTTCCATCCATATCTCATGATTGATATTGTCATCATTGAGCATGCATTTCGATATCGTTCCACGAATAAATTTTCGTGTATAACATTTTCAAACATAATTTTTATAAATTTATCATGAAATATTAATAATTATATATATGTTATATATTTCAATTTAATATATGTTACGGGACGATCAGACGTGATTTGATATGAATACCATACTTATATTTATATATATATATAATAATATAAAATACGTATATGTTGTATCTTTTATGAGATGAAGGATATATTGATGTTAAATCATCCTGCAAGAATCTCCAAATGAAATTATATGATGAAAAAAAAACGAAATATGATATATCTAAAATTATGTATGTTATAATGAAAATGTTTGTGGTTATATTAATTAATTTGGTATCATCCCAAGGTGCATCTCTCATTTATGTTTTAATTTCGACTTTTGATTTTTAATATATATAGCTAAATTTGGGTGTGTCATGAACTATACTCGCCAAACCCTTGTATAATTTATATTTAATTAATATTCTAAAACTTGTATTAAAAATAATAATCATCTCATCGTATCAATCGAAATTTGCTTTGACAAATATGACCAAACTATTGTACTCTTTTCGTCCTACAAAAATTATAATTTTTTTTCCATTTACAAAATTATAACACTTTTTTATTTATAAACTTTTTTCAAAAATAAAATTATCAAAATAATTTTGTGTATCTCATCAACTCATCCCATTATCATTTCTCCTCCCATTCTTTTTATCTCTAATTTCTCCCACCCATCTTCAAGGTTAAGGAAGTCATAGTACATCAAATTAATTGACACATACTCTCTTCCCCTATTACTTAAAACTTTTTTTTATCATCCTAAAATAAATAAATCTTTTTTTTGATAACCTTTTAACATAAAAAAATCAAATCAATCTCATCTGTTATATATTACACTCATTAACTTCTCTTTCAATTATTAAAGTAAACTTCACTGGCACCTAAAAAATATTTTATTTTTTAATCAAAATCCATATAAATTTAACACACATATAAATTTTTATATCGAGTCAAAATAGTTCGATTAATATAGATCGAAGGAATAGATTATTGTGTCAAATTAAATGATTTTAATTTTTGTGAGTCGGAGTGAAAATTTATTTCGTCTTATAATATAAGCAACACTTTTATATTTGCATCATCCCAAAATATATGAAATATAGGAGTATTATATTTAATAGTTTTTTCATATAAAAAATAGCAAAATATTCATCGTGTGTTTTATAATACATCTCACTATCTTTTATCATAACTCTTACAATAAATCTCATCATCACTAAAAAAAATACTTTCTCTGTTTGTTCCATAATACACGTGTCATTTTTTTTGAACCGTCCCAATATACTTGTAATTTTTCCTCTTCTAATTTTTTTTAATATAATAAAAATCAAATCAATCATGTTATGCTAAAGTAAGCACACTCTTTCGTCTCTAAATTGATACAATATATTTACTATATTCATTCTCAATTGTTACTGTAAATCCACTATCTCTAAAAAAAAATTATTTTCTTCACTAAATTCTAAAGTAATTCAACACAAAAATAAAATAAAAATCAAGTAAGATCAAGTGGTTGTATTTAAAATGGGATGAAGTGAGTATTTTTTATTAATCAAATTTTACAAAAATTTAATATACATATAAATTCATATATCGGATGAATCGATGATCTATATTATGAAATAAAGTGAATAATACTATAATCTCTATTTCATAATTATTATAATGTCTCTTTCTTATTATATTATTCAATATATACTATTTGAGGAGTTTCGTTATTCAATTATAGGACATAATTTATTTTTTTATTGATATATGATTATAATATGTAATATTTATTATTATTATTATTTCATGATATTTTATTAAAAAAATATATTTAATAATTTTATAATATCGAACAATATTTTTATTATCATATAAATTCCGATAAAAAAATTATAATTTTTTTAAACGGAATGAATAAAAGGTATGCTGAGACCAATGAGTAAAAAATAGAGCACAAATGGGTTTGGGTGGTGGGCTCATGTCATCTTCTATCATATTGATCTACTCCAACTCACTCCAAACTCAATTATTCCTCCTCCTCTCAAAAATAAGCATAACACTCTGATGTGATGTGAAACCAGTGTTCAAGAAATTGTAATTTAACTTAATTAATTAGCCATATTATGATACGAAGTCCAAACTGATCTCGACAAACATGCTATCCGTAACTACTTTATCCTTTGATCCCTCCAAATCGAGTCTCGGAGAAGATATAAGAGCTCGGGAATGATATCTATGATCAGAAGTTTATCTTTTTCATCAGGTCACTCGATGATTCTAAAAGACGGAGAACATATGAAACACAGGATCGGATTCGGGGACCGAATGTAACGTATGAGAGCGCCATAGATCTCGTCCCAACCTCCATGTTCACTCGTGGCATCCATCTAAACTCCTACGATTGTCCAAAGAAATTAAACCCCGATAGTGATGAAGGGTGGTAATGGGATCGTTCGATTTTTACAATGCAAAATCAAAACCGAACGGATTAATTAGTAAATTTAAAAATTAAAATTATGATTTTTATCGGTTTAAAAACGATTTTGTTTATATGATTTTTTAATAGATTTTTATGGATTCGTCTTAAATATTTTGAGATTCTAGTTATATATATCGTTCATTAAAATAATTTTATATTTTTTTACTATATATGTTTGCAAAAATAAACTAGATATATCAAGTTAAAAAAAGTCGACATAAGTTATACTAAAATTATAAGAACGAATGATTTTTTTATTAATCAAATAAAAATATTTAACCAAAAAAATAGAAAATATGATTGAATGCTTCTATTTTCATTTCTAACAAAAAAGAAAAAAAAATAACCAAAATATTAAGGATATTATATTATCTTATGTTTAAAATAATTGCATCTATTTGATATTTGAGCTTAACGATCTTATGTAAAATAATTATAATAATTAATTTCAAATGATTAACGACCATTCGATTAATCGATTTATTATGGATTTTTTGATTCGTTTTAATTTTAAATTTTATTTTATAAATAAAAGATAAATTATTTAATAATTGATTTCGATCGATTTCAATAACCATTGGGTTGATTTCCGTTTTAACAACATTAATACGGATGAACACTTTTGACACATAATCTTTTCTCACTATATGATTATCCATGGAGTATATTTATTGCACCAAAAATGTGCTAAAGGCAAATGCTACACATCTCATCTCTCAATTTTTATTGGGTCCTCTCAGGCTGCTGCTTTTTTCTCTAGCTGACAAGCCTAGCTTGCACAAGCCCCTTCACTTCATCTCAATTTCTACCTTTTTCTCTCTCATCTTTGCCTGAATCATCAGCTCTCTGCTCACTCCACAGTCTGCTGCAGCATCTGCAAACAAAACACCTCAACACATCCCATCTCATCTCATCTCATCTCATCTCATCTTCTTTGCTTTAATCACTAAATGGTGCTGCTGCAAGCAACAACACTCACCAAAAAGCAATTTTGGTGGCTGCCCAGTTGAAAGAAACCCACTTTTTGGGAACCCAGAGTCTGGATTTTTGGTGGAGCGTAACAATTTTGTGAGATTTATTGGTTGCAAGATTCAATCTTTTTTGTGAGGGTGACTTTGGTTTCAGTATTTTTGAGGTTGTGTTGTTGTTGCTTGTTGGGTTATTGTCTTGATTGTGCTTTCTCTCATCACTTGGATGATGAGATAATTATTGAGTGTGCCCTACCTGTAAAAAAAAAAAAAGAAGAGGAAAAATCCCCAAATGTTCAAGAATTGAAGAGAGTGGGGAAAAGGAGAGGGAACCCATCAGGGGTATTTACTTTTTTTCTTATCTCCGATTATTGATTCCAGTTGGGTTTCACTGTAGACCAAGAGGGTCTTGTCCCAGTTCTTGTTTTTCTTCTTTGCTTGCTTTGTTTATCAGTTGGATTAAAGAGGGGAAGAATTGTGAGCTTTTATGTTGTTTGGTGGTGCTGATGATATTGTATACAGAATTCTGCTCATGGGTTCATCAAATTTCTGCAAAACGACAATTTCTGCAAAACGACAAGTGGGTTGGTTCTGTTCAGTTTCTTCCAATCATGAATTTGAGATATTGTTCTAGGGTATGGGCTATCTGTGTTTGTTCTTGATGATTCAGTGAGGATTTTGATGCTTCGTCACTTGCTATAGGTTTCTGGGTCAGTGATTTCATCGCTGTGGTGAAATATTTTGCCATTTTGTACTTGGATTTCTCCAGTATTCAAGTGGGCCTTGTCAAGATCAGGCTCATCTTGATTTCTCGAAAAACTAGAGTAGGGTTGTGGAGACTTTAGAACACCCTGAAAGTTGATTGGAAGTATTCTGTGGTGGAAAACATCAAGGTGGAGGTTTTATCAGGGTTTTCAAGGATCTGTGAATAGGTTTAGGGTTTTTCAAAGATGTCTATCAACAACAGGCTATCTGGTTTCAATGGGAGATTTCCTGGTAGTTTTAAGATTAAGAAGACTAAGGAACACATGGATGGATCAAGTGCTGGGTCCAAATGGAAAACGGTTTTGATGGTTCTGTTTTTGCTTGCTGTTGCTGCTTCGTTTGCTTTCTTCTTCTATGGAGCATCTGATGGAGTATTGAAGGGGTCAGTTGATCGCTTCGGTATCGGCCCGGATGTGTTATCCGATCAGGTATGAGTTCTTGAAAGTCGCGGTTTTTACCTGTTATATCTTGTTTGATTGTTACATTGCGTTGTTGATGCGTGGTACTGGTTGTGAGTGTGTTTTGATTTCTAGGATATTATGCAATGAATGATGCTAAGATTAACCAATGCTTTTTCCTATGTGGATGGGACGCACAATTATTTTTCTGATCCTTATTGGCTTCATGACAGTTGCTAGAATGAAGGGAAGGGAATGAACAACCTTCTGTTTTTGTTGTTGGAATCACTTCTTGTTTGAGAAATTTCATCGCATTAGGTAAAATTGTTTTGATTTCAACAACTTGCTGAATTATTCTACAGCAATGGATTCCGATCTCTGCTGGATTGGTTTGGGTTTATTTTTGACGTAGGCATCACCTGAAAAGGTGTTTAGATTAGTTCGTTGATTGAATAGTGTCCAATCCTTACAATAGCTTGGCTTTACTATTTAGGCTTAGATATGTAGGATTGCGTTATGTGGATTTACTTGCATTGACTTTTCCCTCTTCCTTACCCGTAAATTGTTGCAACCTAGCATGGTGTTGTTGATGTTGCCATATGTGTTTTTGGAAGACAGTTTGTAAGGCCATTTTGTTAAATCATGAACGCCTCAGGTTTTGAGAATTAACTGGAGCTTACGCTTTATGAGGCTAGAACTCACCACGTTTACATTTAGAATAAAGTACACGAATATATACCCTGAAAGGCTACACATAGACTGAGTTGAAGACTCGTACAATCTGAATCTTCCTTTAAATCATCCTTGTAGTTTTCTTAGTTTATAGTCAGATTGAGATTGTTATGATGATCTTGTTTTTGGTTTATAGTTGTCCATCTCATCCAACAGTTTTGGTATTCTGTATATGGAACAGGTTTTCAATTTTCATGCATGGTAAATTAACCCTTGCATATATTCCTACCTAAAAACTGCGAAAACAAGAAATTTCAATTCTTTCATGTCCTGACTTCTTCATTTGAAATTCCAATACGGAAAATAGGGGTTTGAAAAGTTATAAAGATTGGACCATCAATTTTTGCATATTAACTAGAACATGTTTCACATTGTTGATGGAACTTTTCCAATATATAATCTTTTTCCATCACAGAAAAAGTGGACACATTTGTCTCACGGAATGAACACTTTCTCTGGTTACATTGCTCAGTATCCTGAATATTGGCCAATTGATTTGCATTGGTTGTGAATAGTTACTATCATTATTGTGTTCAATGGCTATATTACTCGTGGTTACTAGTGTTGATGTTGTATTATTTTGGCATTCTTGTTCTATTCCATGCTTTTTGAACCGCTTCTTTATTGTGATTCTTCTGTCTATTTGCAGTTGAATGTGCACAGGATCTACACAGAGAGGTCCTGCTCTAGTTATCAACCTTGTGAGGCGAGTGCTTGTTGGTGGATCCTTGCAGGAATTGTCCTGATGATAGTTGGTTTGAAGGTCTCCGGTTTACACCTCAAGTTATGTAAAAGTACAGGAGAGCCGTTTTTACTGCTGGGGAATTTATCCATAGTGGAACAGCAAGAGGAGCCGATGACACAGCTTAAACAACAGTTTGCCAACGGTCCGGCAAAAAGCACAGGAAATTGGAAGAGGAAGCTTCTGTTTCTGTTTTTCACTATTGGTGTGCTTTTCTGTGCCGGGTTATTTTATCGCATGGCTCGCAATACTACTTTGAGCCGGAAGGAAATATTGGCCAACATGTGTGACGAGAGAGCCAGAATGCTACAAGATCAGTTCAACGTGAGCATGAATCATGTGCATGCCCTAGCTATTTTGGTCTCTACGTTTCACCATGGGAAGAATCCATCCGCCATGGATCAGGTAGTGGGATAAAATTATTTTGCTCTTTGTGATTGCTGGTTTCTCCTTCCCTTACGTAGATTTGTGCGCTTAGTTGGAACAATTGGATGGAAATGGTAAATATTCAGTATCTTTTTGTGGGCATCTAACCGCTCTATTTTCATGATCAACCTAATGACAAAAATCAAATCTACAAAGTTTCATAATAAATTTTTCTAGATGTAGTGTCAAACGGGTTTTGTATTAATGAGGTTAAAATTCCATCAGCCCAAGTTTTGGCAAAGCTTCTGCTTTTTCTAAGATTATCCCTCTTGGGTTTTACCATACCAATATTTTTTTGTCTCTTGCACAGAAAACCTTTGGTCAGTATACCGAAAGGACAGCATTTGAGAGGCCTCTTACAAGCGGTGTTGCCTATGCTCTTAAAGTTCTTCACTCAGAGAGGGAGCAGTTTGAGATGGAACATGGAACCATAAAGAAAATGTTTATAGGTGACCAGACTCTTGATCAACATCATGATCCCCAAAGAATGGAACCGGCTCCTGTTCAAGATGAATATGCCCCTGTTATATTTTCTCAAAGAACAGTTTCCCATATTGATTCCATTGACATGATGTCGGGAAAGGTATGCCACCTAAATATTAATAATGTTGTTATTCTTCTTACTATCCTTGCTGACGATGGCTGGTGCTGTCAACTTGTTGTTCTGGTTAAGATCTCAGATCGAGTTCCAGCTCTGCAGCCTCAGCCATGCTAGCATTGTGTCTCTTGTTGATGTCAATATACATGTCTGTTTATGCATTTCCTTGTGCTAACTTGCAGTTCATTTAACTTCTCATCTTTCTATACACAGGAAGACCGTGAAAATATTTTGAGAGCAAGGGCCACGGGAAAGGGAGTGCTGACTTCCCCATTTAAGCTACTAAAATCCAATCACTTGGGCGTGGTACTTACTTTCGCTGTGTACAGTAGTGAACTTCCCTCTGACGCTACTCCAGAGCAGAGAATTGCAGCGACTGTGGGGTAATGGTCCATAAAGTTGATATTTTTCTGTTTTTGTGTAGAATGCTGGATCCTTGTAACCTTGACCTTCTAATTCTCAAAGGTATCTTGGTGCCTCCTATGATGTTCCGTCTCTCGTGGACAAGCTTCTTGAGCAACTTGCCAGCAAGCAAACTATTGCTGTGAATGTTTACGATACGACAAATGCATATGCTCCCATTGTCATGTATGGCTCTGATGTTGTGGATACTGGTTACTTGCATGTTAGCAAGGTTGATTTTGGGGATCCAACACGAAAGCATGAAATGCATTGCAGGTAATCATCCAATTCCTAAGTGCATTTGTCAGTTTGAGATAGAAGTGAATTGAGAACGGCTCTATTTGGTTACAGGTACAAACAGGATCCTCCTCTACCATGGCCGGCGATCATGACACCCTTTGGAATCTTGGTGATCTTGTCTCTAGTTTGCTACATCTTTCTTGTAGCTATTAATCGATACGACAGTGTGGTGGAAGATTACAATAAAATGATGGAGTTAAAAGCTAGAGCTGAAGCAGCTGATGTGGCGAAATCTCAGGTTTTCTAGCTTTGATTCAACAATAAATTCATATCAATTGCAAGTTGTTGATTCAAGTCTTAAAATCAACATGGTATTTGTCTAGTTCCACTGGTTTACTGTGCTGGTCAGCCGCTCATGATTGTGTTGTCGTGAGTCTCCTCGGTAACAATGTCTTGCGCTGCTAGGGAACTTTGACAGGTCTATTATATAGTTTATTACTAACTGTTGTGTTGCTATTTTTGCAGTTTCTTGCCACTGTTTCCCATGAAATTAGAACTCCGATGAATGGTGTTTTAGGTAGATAATGTCCTGCACTAGTTCATCTGTTCCTTTCTTGGGTTTATAATTTGCCCGAAAATGATATATGGGTTGTGTTTCAGGTATGTTGCAAATGCTCATGGACACAGGTCTTGATGCAAATCAACTGGATTATGCCGAGACTGCTCATGCTAGTGGGAAAGATCTTATTTCCCTCATCAATGAAGTCCTTGATCAGGCCAAGATAGAATCTGGCAGGCTTGAGCTTGAAGCTGTACCCTTTGATCTCCGTGCCATTCTCGATAATGTTTTATCTCTCTTCTCGGGGAAGTCTAAGGAGAAAGGAATTCAGGTAGGAAACTATCTCATTGTTCATCACATTTAGCCATGTATTTATTGACTTCCTGTATTCGGGTCACATTCCGCGACTTCTAGATTTTTTACGGCCATATTCTGTATTTAACATGCACGGTACCTCTTGATTGTCCTATCTCAGTTGGCCATCTACGTATCAAGTCAGGTTCCTGACGTCATTATTGGAGACCCTGGTCGGTTCCGCCAGATTATCACAAACCTTGTTGGGAACTCCATCAAGGTTAGTTTCTTATTTCTTCTTATGTCATGGATGAATTTCAGTTCTAACTGTGTCCTGTGAAATGACAGTTCAACAAGGACAAAGGGCACATATTCGTAACAGTGCATCTCGCAGACGAAGTGAATAACCCTGCTGATACCAAGGATGAAGTAGTCCGCCAAAGCCTTGTTACATTCAACGAGCATTCACAATGTTTCAACACCCTGAGTGGCTTTCCTGCTGTTCATAGATGGAAAAGCTGGGGAAACTTCAAGCTTCTCGGCAGCAGAGAATCAATGGAGGACCCTCAAGCCATCAAACTACTGGTTACTGTAGAGGATACTGGTGTTGGGATTCCCCTAGATGCACAGAAGCGTATCTTCACACCCTTTATGCAGGCGGAGAGCTCCACTTCACGTACATACGGTGGAACCGGAATAGGATTGAGTATATGTAAACGACTGGTGGATCTTATGGACGGGGAGATTGGGTTTGTGAGCGAGCCTGGGACTGGCACTACATTTTCGTTTACAGCTGTCGTTAAGAGTGGTGAGCCAAGTTCCCTCGACACAAAAGGGCAGAACTATGAAACTGCCGTTTCAGAGTTCAAGGGAATGAGAGCCATGGTTATTGATGCAAGGACTATTAGTGCAGAGGTGACCCGGTACCATCTTCAAAGATTGGGCATCCTTGCAGATATAGCCTCAGGTCTTGATTCCGCATGCTCTTATATCTCTGGTGCTCAAAACGTGGGGTAAATTCTCTTTCTTTCTCAAGTGAAGCTGTTCTTTATTCCGTTACACACGAGCTTGCTCTTATCATGGATGCTCATGTAATGAGGGTCTAAGTCACGGGATCTAGTTGCTATGCAATCAATATTATGCTCTGCAGGGTAGATCATGCAAAATATTTTCCTTTTCCAGGCCCCTTCGAAAATTGGAGCCTTCGGCATTTTGTTTACTCCTATTGTTTTGTTCAAAATGCAACTAGGAGATGTAGCCACTATTGGCCTAGTGGAGGTAACACTATTTATGATTTAATTTTTTGTTGGCAGTGTATCAGCGTCAGTCTCCATGGTTCTTGTCGACGAGGATGTGTGGGATAAAGACTCGATGATGGCATTCCGTTCCCGGATCACAGGCGGAAGGCCAAATGGGAGCACTGAAACGCAGGTTCCAAAGATCTTTCTGTTGGCTACTACCTTCAACTCTGCCGAGATCAGTGAGATCAAAGAGGCTGGTTTGGCTGACAACATCTTAACAAAGCCTCTGAGGTTAAGCGTGCTTGTTGCCTGTTTCCAAGAAGCCTTTGGAAGAAAGAGACATTTGAGTAGGCAAAAACCCACTACTCGTGGAAAAATACTCAATGGTAAGCGTATATTGGTGGTAGACGATAACATTGTCAATAGAAGGGTAGCAGAAGGCGCTCTAAAAAAATATGGAGCTGTTGTCACCTGCGTAGACAGTGGGAAGGCGGCTCTTGAGAAGCTCAAGCCGCCACATCAGTTTGACGCTTGCTTCATGGATCTTCAAATGCCGGAAATGGATGGGTAGTCAACTCGCTTTTGTCTTTTAATCTGTACTGGTTCCTGCTTGAAAATATGAATTTCTGTGCTTGATGATCAGTTGTGTTGGCTGTGAATATGTGGAACCCTGACCTTGATTTAATTTACATTTTTCCGACTTCTGAAGGTTTGAAGCCACTAGGCGAATCCGTGAAATGGAGAAGGAATACAATGAGGAAGCTGAATCAAGCGAAGCTTCAGAAGGTAAGCTGCATTGGCACACACCGATATTAGCTATGACGGCAGATGTTATTCAAGCAACAAACGAAGAATGTTCAAAGTGTGGGATGAACGGATATGTAGCTAAGCCATTTGAAGAACCACAGCTTTATTCCGCAGTGGCAGCCTTCTTTGAGTCCGGTTGACTCGTGGCCTGACTATGATGACTCCTGATTGGTCATCCTGGTTCAGATCTAATGCCATGCCGTGACAGGTCTTGTCTCTGCTTATCTGTTGAAGCCAGCTGACATGAGAGGTATGTTGTCCGTTTTTCTGGCAAGTCAGTGATTGTACCACATTCGAGTCTCTTCTGACATAGTACATCTAGGATGCTGAGTCAAAGTTATGATGGTACGCAGTTATCGCAAGACATGACAGATGTGAGATTGTGAGGCCTGTTGTGATTCAAGTCAAGATTGAAGGGGAAGATAGCGTCGGATCGTAAAATAAATAATCACCGGAGAGCGTTGATCAAACCAGGATTCATTCCCTTGATGTCCAGCGCTGTAGAGTACCATCAGAACCTAATCAGTTTGCCTGTGCAGTTCATTTACAATGTTCTGGTGGTTCTGATTTAGCAAGAGATTGCATCAGTTATTCAGGTGGTGTCTCCAGCGTTTCAGCTGCTCGCTTCGCAGACAGTAAAGGTAATCTGCTAGATGCTGTCTCCAGCGTTTCAGCTGCTGGCTTCGAGCAAAGGAAGGACACGCTCTTTTGTGAATTCCCTGGATATCTAGTACAAGGAGAAAGTGGTATATGTCTTGCTCCACCCCTCGACGAAAACGGTCTTGTAAAGAAGGATAATGCAATTGTCGTGTTCTCGGGGTCTGATCTTTACTGTGCATCACGATTCATGTGGATATCCAGAGGCTCGGCGGTCAGATTTGGTTTGTAGATAGATATATGCTTATTCATTCATTGTAGTGTCGAGTATTACACGAGGCTGTAAATAGCTCTTGTGGAGGAGTTTTGAAATCGTTGTCCAAACAGACGACGATTGTAATTAGTAGGACAGCAATGTAGCCTCTGTTCAAGGTTCTTGTTTCTTGTGTGTGAATCTGTATATCCCGACTCTAAGCTATCAACTCGAAGTATGAGTTCCCATTGTTGCTAACTGAAGTTTTCGGCATGCGCTATTGATACGTTAGAAGATGAATGTACATATCGAAGGTCTGAATTTGTCAGAGTGGACGTTGAAGTTCTCTTATGACTAAGGCGAAGTATTATTTATGATATATTGTTGCTAATCTAGGTTTCCGCATGCTGCGATTGGCATGGCGATAAGATGATTATACTTTGCCTGAGGTACATGAACTCCTCGACAAGGTTCAAAGGACTGGAAGATCAATGTAAAACCATCTACGATCCGGCAATGGGAGGGATAGGATAGGATGAGCATCCTATTTTCACACCGTTACTTATGTCAAGAATGATTGACTCAATAATAAATAATATATTTTTTAAATCATATGGTTTGGATTCGATATTTGAGGGTGTAAGAGGCAGTCTCGAGAGTATGGCTTACGTCTAGTCCTTCCCGCACTCGCACTTTAACCACATCGTAGCCAATTGATAGATATATACAAAGAAAACAACAAGCTTTGGATATCATCTGAGGTAATTTGCTAATGAAACAGTTTATGCACCAGATGACACAGAAGTATTTTGAAACCAAAGAGATACATTCTTGCTCGATAGTGAAGCTTCGTTGCATAGAGAACAAAGCGACAGATAGTTCAAGTTCTCACTCGAAGAGACGAAACACAAAGATACAACATTGACATTACGGCACGACTAACCACATCACACATACTATAACTGGACCCATGTAACAAAACATAACACATTCATGGAACAGTGTACAATACAGAGCAAAAAAAGGAAAAAAAGAAAAGAAAAAAAAGAGGAGAACAAATCAATAGAATCCTATGTACAAATAGCTTGCACACTTTCTTCACCTGCTTCAAGAAAAGAAGAGTATGGACCAATTCATCAACAAACCCTTTCTCAAAAAGTAGAGTCAAAACTGGGGACTTGGTCTCCTACTTCACCAGTTCATCATATATAACCATGCCAGACCAAGCCAAGACACACCCCCGAGTCTCCCTTCTCTTCAATCCTTCAAAACCCTTCATCAAAAACAACTCTCAATAAGAGTCCGAGATGGACCGAAGCTATAAGATTATAAGGCGACTGAGGATCTCGGTCGTGATCCTCAATAGGACCTTTCTGATGTTGAGGGCGCTCTCATTCTCGTTCATGATGTTCTTGCTGTCATGTTTGGTGCTTGTGTTCATCAAGGTTGTTGGGGATGGTGTGTCGTCGGTTTATTCTGCTTCGCTCCGGGGGTTGAGTGCTAGCATTGGTGGAAGCAGCTGCGTGTTTCTTCTCTGCAACGGCATCCTGGGAATCCTCGTCTTGTGCTCCAGCTCGAGTGTTCCTTCTTCGGGCGAGGAGGACTGTGATCATGATCACGATGGCGATGTCATACAGAAGCTCTTGGCAAGCAATGTTAAAGGTGATCCGGATATCACGTTGCTTCTTGGTTGGTCAGGTGCTGGCGAAGAAACTAAGAACAACAAAACCGAGGATCAAAGTGGGGAAGACATGGCAAATGCAACAAATCCACACGTGTTTAAATCGGAGTACAAGAACACGTGTTCCCAATTTGATCATCCAGTGACTGGTGCGATCGAAGAGGAAGGTGGCGTGGCAGCTGCAGAGGGAGATGCAGGAGATGAATGGTGTTCATTGAGCACGGAGGAGTTGAACAGAAGATGCGAAGATTTCATCAGAAAGATGAGAGAAGGGATTCAATCCGAACGAAGAAGTCGGAGCTTCCCTTAGACATCCATAGCAATAACAAACCAAGCATTTATTCCATTACGTAGTGGTAGCTTTATTAATTGATTGGGAAAGTAGTTAAGCTTGGATTATATTGACCTTAACCCGAGTATTCGACTAGGATTATCATGGTGTATAAACAATTTAGCAGATTGTAGCAATGTCGGAATCTGTTCCTACTCACTTCTACCTAGGATTCTACGATCGCTGCATGAATAATGGAAAGATCAAAGTTCCCGGGTACTGAGTTTTCGATCTACTAAAGACTTAAACGAAGCTAATAAGAAGTCCAGCAGCAAAACGGCTTGGTTTAAACATTCAGATTTCAGAATACATGTTGAGTTTGGAATACCTCGACTCGTTTCAGCT
The DNA here is from genome assembly GCA_001925005.1 of Drosera capensis. Taxonomy (NCBI): domain Eukaryota; kingdom Viridiplantae; phylum Streptophyta; class Magnoliopsida; order Caryophyllales; family Droseraceae; genus Drosera; species Drosera capensis. The sequence goes on along the minus strand of LIEC01012228.1, from coordinate 22,332 downwards.
ATACCATATGGCGTCCAGATTTCATTTCATCGTAAAACATATCAAAATCGTGCATACTTATATCTTAAATGTTTATTACCTCAAAGGGTATCTCATTGCAAGATTCCGCACCTTCTCGAGGGAGCCAGCCAGCAGCAGGATAACAAAGTGCATTCACTTTTGGCTTTGGACCCCAACTTGTTCCATATAGAATTATCCTGATCTTCATATCTCACATCCCCTACTAAGAGCCACCCAGAATAAGATAGAAAGTCGAGATCCGTTTCACCCGCGAACCATAGAAAAGAACGTAAGCAAGGGCAACGCGACCTTCGTCGAAGCAAATATGCAAGAACTCATACAAGTTCAGATGCCATTTCTCTTAGATCAGACATGGTGCAAAGCGAGAGAACTTCGTTTGCAATATTATCAGCGTTCGTGTCACGACTGTGACCAATGACTGAGTCGCTCTCGACTCCGTAACCAACGGACCAAGCTCATCCCTCCGCTCCGCATATTTTTCACGGATGATGCTGTTTCCTTTGCTCTAGCAAAAAGCTTGAAAGTGAGAAGGCACGCAGCAGCACTTTTTGGTATCTGCACAAGACACGCTAGACAACGTATCATTGGTGTCCACCACTTATCACACAGCAAAGAGAAAATAACAAGACACACATCACAATCCAAGAGGCAAGAAACATCATTGATGCTTCCCGTTCAGCTGGTGGCAAATATGCTGATTCTCACGTTGCTATCAATCATATCCAATCTTGTTCTGCACCTGCTTGTCACCTGTGGTATAAACCCGATGCTTTTTGTCCAAAAAATAAATCAAGTTCTAAGGGGGCTGTTTGGTACTATTAATCAAGTTATAAGAGGGCTATTTGGTATTATTGATAAAAAATATGAAACTAAAATCAATAATAAAAAATGAAAACCAAAATCAATTTACAATATAAAATGATTTTTGTCAAAAGGATCTTGGATGATGTACTCAAATAAAACAAGAAACAGAAACTAAAAATCATTTATTATGATTTTTTGTAATTTGTTTATATTTCTATTTCATCCGTTTTTTAAACAAGAATAAAAAACAAACATTTTTATCTAATCAGCTAGTGAAATAAAAACTGAACCCAATTTTTCACTTCGGGTAGACATGAATTATGCTCAATGTAGACAAAAAGCATGGAAAAAGCAAGAAATGATGTTGCTGCGCCTTGTATAAGCATACCATGATTTGGCGCAAAAGCGAAAAAACTTCCTGTCACAAAACATTCCAGCAAAAAAGTATACTAGTAAGATCACAAATAATTTTTGTTTGAGTGAGTTCATAAACATAATGTTGAGATGTGAACAGAGGACACTATATATACATATGCACACACTTTGGATCAGAGGATTCATAAAACATCTGACACCTCGAGCATCAAACGACTATCTTGACATAGTTGTTCTACCACGAGTTTGATCTTTCGCTGAAGTTCCTCAACAAATTTAAAGAAAGCCGAGTCTTGGTCCTGGAATAGGGAACTTCTCATAACTAGAAATGCTTAAGTTACATCATGAGTTCGGATCCATGACGTGGTTCACTTTATGCGAATACGATGATATAAAGCGGAATGGCAGATTCTTAAGGGTGTATTCAAATTGGAGTGACGGTCCTCATAAAAAAAGAAAAAAGAAAAAGGGTTCAAGGATCTAAATGCACGAGGACTGGTACCACTTCTTGAGTTATTTCAAATGGAAGGAGAATCTATCTCATTTTCTCAACCAATGCGATAAGAAATTCGCCTGTCTACACTGAAGGGGCAACAACTAAGGATGATGGTGAGTCGAAAGATATGTAGTGATTCGCTAAGCAACCATGATCCCCGGAGAAAAAAACAGCAGGAAGCAAAATTCCTAAATTGAATCAAGATCACGCACTGATAGCAAGAGACATTGACATAAAGGTAGGCGGTCAAGAATGTACCTGAACCGTAACAAAGTAGTCGCCTTCTTTTCCAAATGAAAAATTTCAGCCATTGTATCCGGAATGTTCCATTAGTTTCATCTTTCCAGACTCAGTTTCTCATTCTGGTTGCACGACATAACTTTTTATCATAAGGTGCCAGCGGACTCCTACGCCTTCTACTATTCTGTTGTCTTGGTTCCGTTGCTTAAGTAGATGAATTGACTTGCTCATCAAACATCGCTCAAAGTTTCTCCATATATCGGAATATTAGGAGCTTCACCCCAGGAAGACCAACAAGGCACTGAAATTCGGAAAAACATAAGTTAAGACAAGGTTGTCATATGTAAAAGTTACACATATTCATGTCCGACGACATAAGAAACTGGAAACTATGCATGAAAGTAGTATAGATAATAGACTATCTCTTACCATGGTCTCGATGAATTCAAAATACCAAATGCTTCAAGTTTTGAAGAGGCAGAATCCAAACCAAAGAGAAAGTCATCAGAAACCACTGCAACCAGCATTAATAATCCTCATAGACAGGGATACAATTTTTGTTCCTTTCAGTGGGAGCCAGGCATCGTTCCCAAGATCATGGGAACCATCGATCAGCGTAACAACTCTGCAGTACCATGGCAGCAGTTCAGTGAGGATTCGGAGTAACTACAATCTCCGTGGTCATCTAGGTAATGCTTGCATGGTTTTACTCATCTCTTATCATAAAACTATGATATCCCAATTTGGGTTGTCACTCAACATAGGGGAGGATGAGAATGTCTAGTTTCAGCAGACAATACAGTGATTCGTCCATGCTTGGTAGGCAAAGGGTCAAAGTCAAGGCTGCTTGTTGAATAGACCGTGTCACCAGTAATCACCACATGAACACTTGCCATCAGCAAAGTGGTGGAACCTATTAGAATCCTGCAGGACAATTTGGCGATTCTCAATCTTCGATATGTAACAGAAGGCTGAGTGGCAGTGGCCACAAACTCTTAGGTTCTTCATTATCCGAATGGTAGAGATAGAGCTACGAGTAAGAGAAAAAGCGGCGGCTAGCCTCTCACTGTGGTAGCTGAGGAACTCTTCCTTGCTCTCTGGGTCAACGTCATACAAGGAAAAGCTTGTTAGCGGCACATATCCAGCATCCTTCATCTTCTGCTGAAGTTCCACAAGCTTTTCATATATGGCATCTTTCTCCGGGTGTGATTTGTCCCCAGACACAAAGACATGTAGACCATCCTTCGTGACCCAGCTGCGCCCAGTTTCTTTCTTCACCACAGCCATACTCATGGCAGACCGAGCCTTTGCCATGGAATCCCAGTTTCCTCCAGAGGCATACATGTTGGAAAGGAGGACATAATTCACTGCACTCTCGGGCTCCAACTCCAAGAGCTTTTCAACAGCCCTTCTGGCTAGTTCTGTTTTCTGCTTATTTGTCCTAGCACAGGACCCTAGAACTGTCCTCCAAATTAGGGCGTTTGGTTTCACCGGCATTTTGTTTATGAAGTCCTCCAACCTGCCTATACGACAAGCACCACCGAGGAGGCCAATCATACATGAGAAATGCTCCATTCTTGGAACTAAACTGTATTGTCTAGTCATGGACTCTGAAATGCTCACTTCCTTCGTTTACCAGGTCTGAATGACTACAAGCTGATAAGACACCGACAAAGGTGACATGGTCTGGAGATTGCCCGGCTAGCTTCATTTCCTCAAAAACCTTCAATGCTTTGTTTGCTTGCCCGTGGCTTGCATATCCTGAGATCATTGAATTCCAAGAATATACATTTTTCACCGGCATCAAGTCAAAATATCTAGATGCATAATCTATTCTTCCACATTTTGCATACATGCCAATGATCGCGCTGCCAACAACATCAGATTCTAGACAAGTTTTAACCATGTACTTCCATGCCTTGCTCTAAAGTTGCAACGGAAGCGGATGCACTAAGAACCGTGGCAAAGGTGAAACAGTCCAACTTTTCACCAGCTTGCATAATGCACCAGACTAGACCCATGTGGCCTTGGATAGCTGTTCATTATGTATATATCCGGATATCATGGCATTCCAACTAAACTCATCCCTTCTATCAGCCATTCTGGAAAAGAGTACCTCAGATTCTTCCATCCTCGCGCACTTCCCATAGCATGAAATAAGCGCATTCTCAATGACAGTCACATCTGCAACAGTGTTTAATCGCAAGAGCATGAATCTGATGGCCCAATTCATATACAGAAAGCGACGCTGCAGCTGAGAGAATGTTTATAAACGTGATTCTCTTGAGAGCATATCCACATCTCATCATTTCCATTTCCAGGAAATATTCAACAGCTCGTAAAACAGATGTTTTTGAGTTCGCCAATGCGCCAATGATAGAATTCCCCGAAACTCCATCATGCTCTGGCATCAAGTAAAACATTTTGTGGCATTCAAACAGGTTTTCAGTCTCTGCATACAAAGAGCATACAAAGCAAGAACAGCATTTGAAACGGAGACATCAAAATCAAGTCCCAGTTTCAGCGCTTCACAATGTATCTGCACTCCTATCTTGATCCAACCCAAGCTTGCACAGGAACTCAAAGAACTTATTAACGTAACATTTGAAGGCTCTAATCCAGTGCTTCTCATTATACAAAAATTTGCGATTGTTTCCTCATAACATTCGTTTTGGTCGAGACCAGCAATCAGACAATTCCAAGAGACAGAGTTTCTTTGTCTCATCAATCTAAAAACAGTGGAAGCATAATCTATAGAGCCGCATTTTGCATACATATTAACTAGTCCGTTTTCGATGGCGATATTATTTTCTCCCAAGCCACTTATGATCAGATATGCATGAAGTTCACTGCTCAATATTCGACCGTCACCTAAAACATTGAATTCAGCAAGAGCACTTACGAGAACCATATAAGAGTCGATGTTCTCTTGAACAAGATGTTTCATCTCTTTAAATACTTCAACAGCTTCTTCTCCTTTTTTCTGCTTAACCAATCCGACCATCAACCCATTAAGGAATACGGCATTCCTAAAACTCATTCGCTCAAATATTTTCTTAGCACTATCAGTGGATCCCAACTTAGCTAAACCGCTCACCAAACCACTACCGACATATAGATCTCCTAGATACCCATATTTATGTACTTTACCCAGGACTTGCTCGAGTAACGATTGGCCTAAATCCGCAGAAGAAGATGCAGCAGCTACAAGACTACAAAATGTATACTCATTAGGCTTGAAGCCAAATTCTACGCCTTGATTTTCCATGGCCAAGAGAAGCTCGAAACATGAACTAATTTCTCCTATTTGCGAGCAAATCGAAATGATAGAATTCATGAAACCAAATTCCTATCTTGTATCTCATCAAACTCTCTCCTTGCAAATTCCAAAGATTTCATACAACTACTGTACATCGGCATCAACACATTACTCACCACAACATGAAATTGAAATTCAGTCTTTGCTATCAGCCCATGAATTTGTCGACCGAAACCAAACCCATCCTGTCCCATCTCCTGGCACGCCCTTAGCACACTACCCAACACATAGCTAGTCGGCATCAACCCCTCAGAAACCATCCTCTTAAACAGATCACACGCCTCAAGTGGCATCCCATTTTGTGCATACCCCGAAACCAAGCACTCCCACGTAACCTCATTCCTAACAGTCATTTCATCGAACACCTTTCGTGCACACCCCAAATCCCCACTCCTAACATACCCATTGATAAAACTATTCTGCAAGAACGAATCCCCAACAAACCCTCGTTTCACAATCTCCAGACCAAGCCATCGAGCATCATCCGGGCACAGCGAATCACGTTACCTCTCAGCAATCCAATCACGAAATTCATCACCCGATGAAAGAACACAACTGAGTTCTGCTCGAACGAGTCCAGATGAACCAGAAACGCGCACGATTCGTTGATTCGAGCAACTGGGTAGCGGAATTTGAGGATCAATGCTGCGAATTTGGGGCGACTTGGTGTTGAGGGGAAATGTTGGGATTGTTGGGTGAAGAAATGGGGCGGTTGAGGATGCAAGTGTGGTGAATTGAGCGGAGAATCGGCGGTGGATTGAGGTGGATTTGAGCAGGGAATGAGGCATGTTGTGAGGGGTGGAGAACCTGTTGCTTGGTTCATGCTTTGGGCGCCAAGAGCCCTGGTTTTTGTGAGATTTTGTGGTTTCTGATTGCGTCTTTGATATCTACGCCATTTTAGGGCTTGATAGGGTTTATTTGGTATCTTCCGAATCAGAATTTCATAGGTTTGCTTATAAAAAAGAAAAGAAAAGAATTTCATAGGTTTACATATCAATATTGTCATTGATCAGGGGATGGTATCAGTCTCTCAGAGAACAACTTTCTATGTCTCTATCCCATAAAACTTCCCAATATGTAAATTTTTAATGTTTATACGTATGAATATAATTCTCGTTTTCATATCAAATCACATCTTATCATTATACAATATATATTACGTTAAAATACATAACTTACAGAATCATCGGTTTCACGATAAATTTATAAAAAAAAACTTGATCATCGTTACACGCGCATCAAACTTTACATCGATACGTATGCAAAGTCAAAACGTTATAAAATTTATAAAATAAAACGAGTATAATTTAACTGCAATACTATTGGGTGCCTTTTCAGAAAAAAATTTGTTATGTACGAGGGGATTTCGTAGCATATGGTTATACAAGGCAATGAAACAAACTTGCTCCTCATCAAACAGTCTGTTCGAGTTGAGCAGCATCAATCTGCTCTAAACAAAGACACTCGTTGCTTGGTATGTCTTCCTCCAATCTCTCCACCAACTTCGCCATGATCTCCTCCATGATTAGAAGTCGTGATTCGAAGGACGTTAAGGCATCCTTCGACTTTGCCTTACCCTTACGAGTAGTGACATTCGCCACGTTTGCCTCCACGACAAACTCGGTCATGTTGCTTGCATCCGTCATTCCCTTCTTACTTGAACCGAGCCACTTGTCACGGGTTAGATTCTCACAACCCGTACGGCACTCAAACTACTCCCACCCTTCGTTTGAGCTCAGCCGAACTCGCTCGCTCGTCTTCAATGGCTAAGTAAGAACTCGTAAGAGAAATAGAACTCGGAACAACTTTTGAGAGGAAAACACTTAGTATTACTCTCGGGTTTTTGTATGCTTACAACTCTTTGAGGATGTTTCTAACTCGTGATGGATGGATTCCCGAAGGATGGTTTGGCAAATGAGCCAAACCCTCCTTATATACTACTCTAAGGAAAGTTCTAGACACTTCCTTTCCTAGGGTTTACAAAAAGGTTCTAGAATTATCTAGCAAACCCTACCAAACCTTACATATGTACAACATCCTAGAGTTTTCTGGAATTCTCCGGAGTTCTCTCTAACCTTGGAGGATTCTCTAGGTTTTGGACCTTGTTTGATGGGCCATTTTCATGGGCCGCATCAACATGTCGCGGGCTTTACATTGGGCCAAATTCGGCCCGTGACAATATGGTTATATAAGGCAATGAAACAAACTTGCTCCTCATCAAACAGTCTGTTCGAGTTGAGCAGCATCAATCTGCTCTAAACAAAGACACCGGTTAGTAGAATGAAGAACTGCAAAGAAAACTCGCTGTGCTTTGTTATTCATCCGAGGATCAAAATGGTACATTGCGGCCGAGATTATTCGTGTTACATGACCAATTAAACTAAACAGTACAAATTCTCAGCCTAGATGCTCCTCTCTCATTTACAACTTACAAGTTCTGTCACAAAACACTGATAACCAAAACGTGGAAACAAATACAACATCAGAAAACCCAAAAAACTCTCCCTATTCTACCAAGCCAAACTCCAGTTCTATTCACAGCAGCGCGACTGATCTTCTATATGCACTAGCATGGGGAACTGAACTTCTATATGCACTAGCATGAGCAAGCTTCCCCGTAACTCAAGAAGTGTCGTCTAGGTAGTTCCAATGACCCAGTAAAACGAAGGCCAAGAGAGGGGTTAAGTTATTGATCTCTAGGTTGAGGCAGGCTCAATCCATCATAGATTCATAGCATGCGACACGACACTTTCTTATCTCTTAATAAATGGTCAGGTCGAGCACAGGGACAACCCTCCCGAGAGTCCAAGCAGGATAGATACCTGCAGGACCAGGTTAGCGGGAACTAGAGGCAGCTCGGGGAGCTGTATATGGTACATGGTGCCGTTTGCTTGCCGGTGGAAGAAATTAGTTAACCAACGGGAACTCTACGTCCACGAGAAAGGGAAAGGCTGATGTTTCTTCGCTTCTGAGATATTGTACAGTTCCATTCATTATTTTTATAAGCTTGTGGCTGATGTACAAACCAAGACCTTCTCTGGACATTCCCGAGCTATGGTGAAACATTTCTTGGATAAGGTCTTGTGGGATCCCTGGCACTGGATGGGTGATCCTGCCAAGTGAACCAAACTCGTTAAGTGAATTGCTGCCGAGAAAGCAATCATGAACAAGCATTAACCTGTGGCGACAAGATGACTCCAACTATGAACATAAAGCTATAGCAGGGTCATTCAACAACAAAATGAGGATCACCGGAATTCAAGATGAACAAGCTCAATCTTCTTTCCAAACTGCTCTTTCCTCGGGAGTACCGAGAGCACAACTGACGACCCTTCAGATACAGGGGCAAAACGAACCGCATTGCTCAAGAAATCTGCAAGAGCTTGCTGAAGCCTCAAATTGTCTCCCATCAGATACATCGGTGGTATTTCATGCAGTGGATCATGGATTACCTGCACTTGCCTTTCATGGCTTAAGCTCATTACTTGACTCATGACTGCATCGAGAGCTTCCCCGAGATTGAATTCACATGCATCCGGGATCAAATAGCTGCAAAAAAAAAAAAAAAAATGGAGTGAAAAAGGATCATGAGAAACTAAAATATATTAATGGTTCAACTTATCTTGTTGAGTGGGATACTGCGAGACTCGACCAGGACACATCGAAACAGGACACCGAATATTTACCCTTCCTCAATAGCCGAGATATCAGAGTCATTGACAATCTTAGCCAATTGATCCTCACACAGCTCTCTCGTCCTTACGAGCTCCCTTTGCTTGCTGCTTAAGTCAGATTTCTCCATTAGGTGACGAGCAGTTGTCATTCCACAAATAGGATTCCTAATAAGGATTTTCATGTATGACAGCATCTTTACGCTATGCGCAGCAGCTTGTTCCGAGAACTTTTGCCTCTGCAACGCATACTGGAGTTCTGCGCTAGCTACATGCAAGAAGCATATAGCTCCTTTGGTCCTCCACTCAGAATCAGTCCTCGCATTTGCTGATAGCAATGCATCTATGCACCTATCATCTTTGCCAAAGAACCCAAATGAGATTTTATCTACATTCTCCCCTGCCATTATCCGGTTCAACAGTATCCTGAGCCTGATCAGGGTGTCATGGTCTTTCACCCGGCAGCCAAAGTCCTCGACGGTGAATACTTCTCCAACAAGCATGTTTCCTACCGCTGCTTCCCTGTTGAAGCCAGACAGCTTTTCCATTGCATCATTCCACTCCACACATATGCCTTCTTCATTCGTCATGAATATCGGAGGGACAAGTGGACAAGGGCTCCGTACAATGCCAGCATAATCACCCTCAAGTTTGGTGTATTTATCAGTGATCATCTTTTGAGCAGTAACATCGTCCCCAAAGAAACAAATGCCAATGATATTTTCATCTGTATCGCGGCTGCAACATGCATTAACCACTAACAAGACAGGGCCGTTCTTTTCTTGAGGATCATACGTCTTAAACTTTATTTCAACATTCTTCTCTTCAATACCTGTAATTTTAATCTCAATCAGGAAAAAGAACAAAACACAGCGGTATCATGTAGACCAAGGCAGACTTCTGAAACAGAACAACCTAATGTTAATATATGACGCTGAAATTAAATCTCTACATCCGAGAACAAGGATACATTCTCGACAATAAATTGCGAAATTACCTTGCAAACCCAATGAAAGTATCCTCTTGACAATATCTATTGCTTCGTCCATGACTAGATGCGCCAAAGACAAACCGACAGCTTCTTCCGACGATAAACCTGTTATTTCAGCTGCTTTAGCATTCCATCCATTAATACAGCCGGACGCATCAACAGCGAAAATGGGCACTGCAGCGTTTGAATGAGACGAACTATTTCACTTGTAACAGTTTGAAGTTCACCAACAGTTTGAAGGATCTTATTGTCACCGGGAACACTGACAATCATTTGGCAATCATCAGCTTCGACTTCTGGTCTCAAACTATTGCGAGTATCATCCTGCAAGGAACCTCTCAATATGAGTAGCAAGGAATGGATGGCATCCATTTCCATGTCTTCCCATGGCGCACTTCTCCGTTTTACCATCTCCTGGAAAGCGCTGAATCATGATCTAGGATGCATCCTTCTTCCATCATCTTTATCAACAGGGTCATGTTTTTCACCACCCCATTTTATTTCCTTTGCAGTGTGGGAGCGGAACCAAAACAGAAAATCAGTTGAACTGATCCTAACAGCAGCCATTCCACAAACAGCATCGCCAAGCTCCGTGGCACGGGGATAACCAGCCTCCATGAGGCTATCGGTACTTAACCCGGTGCTATTGCAGTGATATTCGAGAAGCCACTGAGTTATATGCTTAAGTTGTTCCTTTGTTGGGGTGACCCCAAGTAGCGAGAATTCGTTCTTGTAATAGAGCGCAGCTCCATCACACTTCACCAGATCCATTACATTAGGCGACTGGGTAATGATTCCCATGGGAGACTTCTTTAGAATCATGTCACATAGCATCGTCTGAATTTGCAGGTTGTGCTTCTCCTTGGTTTGTGCGGCCAACTCCAGTTCCTTGTTCAATTGGACACAGAATACTTGAACGAGAAGCTCGCAGGCGTATCTAAGAGGAAACGGTATAAACCTAGGGCTTCTGTGATGACATACGACCAGACCCCACAACTTTTGTCCCCAAAGCAGATCACTCTTCGCTTCCTCGCTCTCCTCACTGATCGTCGCAGACATCACAAGAGATGCAATCGAACCCATGTTTGCCATATGCTGCGCATGACACCCATGAGGTGCTCTGAGCGTGGATCCTCTGAGACTCAATGGCTGAGCCAATGCCTCATCCTGGACGACCTTAACCAGAGGAGCTAAACAATCACATATCATCCGAACCTTATTCTTCATGAAAAGAAACCTTGAAGCTTGAGGTATATCAGTAGACGGATAATGCAAGCCAAGATAAGGTTCTACATCAGGCTTGCACCACTCAGCAATGACTTCTCCATGTTCATCTTCATGAAACTTGAACACCATAACCCGATCATAAACCGTCAGCTCCCTCACTTCCCTGACCAAAACATCACACAGAAGCGAAATATTCCCACTAGGCAAAGCCTGCAACCTGGATATCGCCTTCGCTGCGAGCTTGTAAGAATACAAAGCCCCTGCAGCTGTACTCGGCACATCATCCTTGTCCACCGGCTCCAAATCAATGACCAAGCCTACATCAACCCTATGCAAAATCGCATAAAATGGCTTCCCACAAGTCTTGCTATGAACCAGTATCGGGTTCAACAGATTCGACTCAGCAAAACCAGCAGCCTTCTGGATCGCAGCAGTGCCAGGTGATCTAAAAAGCGACCTCACATCCATCCCAAAACTTAGTGCCTCTTGCTGCTCAATGTTGGGAACAGCAACAGGAGCCAACTCCAACAGCTCGGCCGCATTCTCACTAAACGCAATCACACTGAAACTCTCCCTATCAAACGCGATCAAGCACCCGAAAGACTGAACCAAACTCCCTCGCTGCATCTTCTGCAAGTAAGCCGAGATAGTCTCACAAGGAACAACATTACTATCCCTAGAATTCGACACATTGAACTCGATCGACGATGAATAATCAAACCTCTTCTCGGATCTCTCGAATCCTACATGGAGACTTGCATCGATCGGGGTTTGAGCCACCACTCGAGCATCGTGCCTCGACCGTGCTGATTCGGTCCTCGAACTCGTCCTGTTCGTCGATCGAGACGAAATCGACGAGCCACCCAACACTTCTTTCCCTTCCCTCATCTTAGGGACTCAATTCAACCCATCAAATTTGAATCCCTGATTCTTATAAAACAGTAACCAAGACTTGAAATTGAGCAATACCCGGTTCAAATTGGCTACTCAAAACTCAAGATATCAGATCAGCCGACCAATTCAAACTAGGGTTTTGGAGTTCTCCTTGGATGAACCCAGATGAGAATCTGAGGTGTAATGAACCCTAGAAGGTTTCAAAGCTGAATAAAACAGGAAATCATCAACGACAACAACACAACACAGACTCTACACAGTCTTATCCCTGTTATATACAAGTTATATATGAAGAGATCCATCCAGTCTTATCATGGTTTAAGATTATACGAAAATCAAACCTGGCTTTGTGATTATTCACATCTAATTTCCTGAGTTTTGAGATGAGATGCAACGGAGAGAAGTCGGCGGCTCGAGTAACGAGAAACAAGTTGGGGCCATCATGCTCTCACCCCACTACAGCAACACATGAATACATGATCCTCCTCGTCATGCGACCATGTGGGAATGTGTAAGATGTTTCAGTGTTTTCTGCGACTGATGAATTGATGGGAGTGTGACTAGTGAGAGATTGTATTGGAATTTTGGGGAGTTCAAGGCATTCGCTCCCTTGTAAAAAATTAACTCCTTTCATCATGTATATTTGGCCAAATAAGTTTGAATATAAAATTTGAAACATGAAACATATATAATGATAATTAATTAAATTTTTTATAAATTTATTGTTAAATATTAATCATTATATAAATTATGTATTTTAATGTAATATATGTTATGAGACGGTCAAACATAATTTGATATGAAAATAAGATTTATATTCATACACATATAATAGTATAAAATATGTATATGTTATATTTTTAATGACGTATAATAGTTTTAATGATGCAATTATGTCCCTTGTATCAAGTTGAAGTATATAATTTAAATTATCATTAATAATTTATAATAATTTTTTTAAAAATTAAGTTTGATCGTTTTGTCATGCGAATCAAATTTCGTCCCGATAGATGTGTTTTTCAAAATATTATAAATAATTTATGATGAAAGGGTAGTATTATCGGATGAAATGAGGTTGTTTTGTAATGTCGTAGGCACTGGTTCACAACAATTGTTTCGTATATTCAAGTAGTAGTGCTGCTATCAGATCTTATCTTCACCGCCGCATAAAACAATACTACTCCATGTTTTTTTTATCATTTACACATCCAACATGTGTCTCTGTTGTTTCCCCTAATAAAGCACGAGTTTAATTTTGAAGTTATGGTGATTCCAGAGATAAATATAATTTATTACAAATAATATAATCAAACCTTTTAAACCATACTACTCGGAACCATAGTTAATAAAAAACACATATTATTGAAATAAGTTTGTTTTATATTCATATTAAATACGAAAATATCTTTAAATTAATTATATATTCCATATATTTGAACTAAACGATATATTTTTGTCGTTTTTTTTTTCCATTTTTACTGACTATGCTCGGAACAAAAATCTAGGCTTTGAATTTATTCAATATAACAGTGAGGGGTACCATAATGATCTCAGGATACTACGACAAAAATGTGTTCCCTCAAAACCATACAATCCCTTGTAAAATTAACAAAGGGCACGAATCAAAACAAAAAGCAAATAAAGAGCCATTTGTGATTTGCTTGTGGCCATCCAAGTTACCAAGAGCCAAGCTCGATTGACGTCATATTCCTTGTACTATATGCAATTATATATATCATGATAACGAGACAATGACCATTTCACCCACTTTGATATTTCATAGTACAACAATTCTTTAAAAGATTCCAGCCGATGATCGGAAACATATGACATTATACTATCTTAATAAAAGTTGGGTACTCTCCAATCTCCCATGTATATTGTACATATGAACAATTGTTGAAAATATGTTAGATTTCAATAAAGGAAGGAATAAATAAAAAAGAAACACGAGACACACGATATTTTTACGTGGAAATCCAATTGAAAAACAAATCACGAGGCCTAGTCCAGAAATTTATATCATCTATGATAAGAATAATGAGATTACACTTCATCTCTAACTACACTAGAGAATCAATAAATCATCATTGTAAAAATGAATTACAAGTAGGAATAATCTCATCAATACTATCAAGTGTTAAGACTGTCGTTCAACTCACCTTCACTCGTCGTCTAGAGTGGATTATCTTCATTTGGATGATCTTCAAGTGAGATTTTTAATAGTTTGGATCGGAATACTTTGAGGATGCATTAAGGGGTATATTTATAGGTGAGAACAATCTACTTAATCATACATCATTTAAGACATCACCACTTCTCAAGATTCATTCTTTCCTTTCCTAAAGAGTCACTCACATATTTTCAAGAGTCTCATCTTTCAAGAATCAATAATTTCATGAGAGGATAATTAGGTTCATGAATCCATGATCTCTTTCACTTATAATGAATGAGATCCCAATAACAATAACATGATCAACAGACACCATATGATGATATTATTATATATAGATTTTCTGTCATTTGTTCGAACTACGTTGTTTTAGAAACTTACAAGAGCAGGAATAGATATGATAGCCCATGCAGGAGCAGAGGATGATCTTCCACAGGCGACGACAGGTCGTCCCATGTCTTTCTATCTTTACTCATCCACCCTCTGAAAGTGATGCAACCAAGTGAGCTATTCATCAGTTTTTTGGCTCAATGTAATAAAGTAGCTAGCAAAGTGCGTAGCACAGGTAGAATAGAACCAACTGTCTTTAAGATTTGACCAATGACGACCAAAACGACGATTGGATGGTCGAATCAGTTGGACGATCAACGGAACCGGTCTACAAACGAAGCAAACGAACTAGATCATGTTAGTGAAGTACCCATGACAATAAAGCTTGACCGGTTATCCCGCCATTTCTTTCCGATCATCAACTGCGCCCTTCCACCAACAGTACTCAGCTTCCTTGTATCCTGATCTTCTCGCGCCCGCACTCCTCTATTGACATAAGGTTAATGATATGCAAACCACATTATCTGTTTGCTCGATTGTCATAAAGAACGAGATCGTCCTTGATCAAATGCTCTGTTATGTCGTCACCTATTTCATTAAGTCCAACCGCAATCCCATGAACGAAAGGGAGGCCTTCATCTTTGCACCCCTGTGACTTAAAAACAATCAGGATCGTAATGTCGAGTTCCAACACTTGCTCACAATCAATTTCGACATCAAACTTTGAAATCCAGTTAAGAGTTGTTTATCGATGAGTAAACTCTTATTAGCTATTGAACCAAAATGACTACTTACACCGCACTATTGTCAAAGTTCATGAAAGCAAACTGGATACATTCAATTGGGTATTGAGATGCAAGAGCACCAACAACAATGAAATGGGCAAAGGGGCTAATCATCAAAAACCTCCAAAAACTCAATCTTGCGCTATACCCATAAACCAAAAACCCCTCAATTCCCCAAATCCCATCGCATCAATACGATATTACTGACAAAATAATCGGATAAGGAAGTTGAAATTAACCGAACCCAATTGGGATTTTCGATGAAATGTCAATTGAAAGCAGTGACTCAAGAGAGGTTTATCGGTTTTGATGTGGTTTATGTCATTATGAAGTGGGCAAGTGTAGAAAATGGCAAAGGGATTAAAAGATGCTCAGATTAGGGTTTAGGATAAGGGAAATGCTAGTCATCAAAGCCGACGATTTCACACAGGAGATGGATGAACAGCACATAGTCTTTCCATTTAACCGGATTATAAATGAATAATGACTGGTTTAACTTATATCCCACGATAACAACTGGTTCATTCTGAATGACTAAAATTCATGACAAAAAAATAAAAACAAATTAAATTTTCTAAAATGTGTGTTAAATATTAAAACATATATATTATTTCGTTTTAAAAAAATTACAACATTTATTAAATTAGGATGTTTCAATTAAATTATAATATTATTTTATTAAAAAAAATTATAATCATTTGACTTGATATTTGCTGATTTTTATTGTAAAGACTAAATTATATTTTGATTTTTATAGGTGAGAGGAGAAAAGAAAAAAAAATAAGAGAAAAAATGATGGGATTGATTGATATAATATTAAATATAATAAATAATAATAATGTTTTGATATTTTATAGGGAAAATATTTCTAAATAAGGTAAGATTGTGATTTAGTTGAGATCACCCAATTTAATAAGTATTATATTTTTATTAATACGAAGGGAGTATTTATTTTATATTACATCAACTCATCCAAATATTTTTTTTTTCACTTCTCATACTCACACAAATAAAAATATATATTAATCTTTATAATAAAAACAACACATATATAAATTATCATGACAAATTAATCGATTGTACTCCATCTGTCTCAAAAAAAGATTGCATTATTTCGATCGGACATATATATATAAGATTTTATAAGAGACAATCAAATATTATTTTAAAAAAAATAACATAAAATATTAATGATGGTAAATATTATGTGTTATAATCGTAGATCAATAAAAAAATTAATCATTTAAATAAATAATAAAATTTCTTCAATTATGTATTGAACAATATACGAAGAATGAAAGATTATAATAATAATGATACGGGGATAATAATTCGAGAAGAAAAGAACCGATGCTACAGTTTTATGGGTAGGGAATGTGACACCCAGAAGAGGGCAAATCATACTTTCGTTGGGCAGATAAGATATCTGATATTGAGAGAAAAAGAGGGCAACACCCACCACCAAATTCCATCCACAAACTTTCATACCCAAACTCGTGTACTCTAAAGTATCAAAAAACACAAACACTTTTATTCCAAAAACAGGAATAAAAATGGCAGCCAGACTAGCACTCTCTTCTTCCTCACTGACAACCAGGTTACCATTGATCTCAAATCCATCACAAGTTCCAGTTTCCTTCTATTCATGCTCGACAAGGAGAGCCATAACTCATCATTTCAGAATTATTGCTAATCTAGGTAAGAAAGTCCAACATGTTACTCGATTTATTCGAACATTCAGATATTATTTTGATGATAAATTTTGGGTCTCTTGAATAGGTAGGGTAAACCTTTTCCCCGGTCAGACTATTGGGATTTGTTTAGATGTCTGAATGCAAATAGTTCTATCCAAAGCTAATCATGTGATGTGCTTAGATTTTTATCTAGTATGCATGTCAAGGATGCTGTTCCTCTGTCCGGGCTATTCCTCCGACCCCACTATATCGACCTTGTTTTCGGTGTAACTGTAATAGTTACATGGTAATTGAATTCGGATTAAATGTTAGATACAGTTATTTATGTATTTATTTTCAAACATTTTTTCTCTCATTTGTTGATGAGAGATAGTTATCTTAAATTTAAAAGGATGTTATGATGAATCAACGATTAAGATTGAAAAATGTTCAAAAAGAGTGTCAAAATGAACGTCCGTTGCATTACCAAAGAGCAAGAGCCTCAACAGTGAGCTCTCCTCTTGCACCATGATGACTTTCATTCCTTGCATCATAATATTCGGAAAGGAAAGGGGAGACTCCGTGAAGACTCCCATCATCATCCTTGCCATTACCTTCGCTAACGGCTGGATCGAATCATCGTTCGATTGCTCGACCTTCAAATGTAACAGAGTTGTGATCTTGTATCTACAATTTCAGTTCTTGTTGACAACAGAGGTTGTACATGCTCGATCATGTAGAGTTCTTATAGGCACGACTCTTGCCTCGGATTGTCTTTGTATAGTCGTTTTTGTTTATGAGCAAGAACGAGTTATCGTCTTCATCAACGTTGATTCGTACATGTTGTTGGGTTTTTCGGTAACGAGTTGCGGAATACTGAGAACCTAACAAGAGACGGTGTTATTGTGTTGATAAAGATAGAAACAACCACAATCACACAGACACAATATTTAACGTGGAAAACCCTCCCAAGTTGGAGAGTAAAAAACCACGGGACGCACACCGGCAAAATCCACTATTTCAGTAAACAGGTACAATTGTTCTTCTCAAGTTTTAGACCTAAAACTTGAGGCATACACTAGAAGCAGAGATGACATGCAGTAGGGATAACAATAATGGAAACTACCCGCTCCAAAATCCCAATTACATTCAAAACTGCTTTTGCACTGGAAATGCTCTGCCACTGGAATTCCTCTTGTCACTGAACATGCTCTGCCACTGGAAAACTGAAAACTCTGCCCCTGAAAACTAAAGAACTGTGCCACTCACTGGAAGGAAAAACAACAGCTTCGCGCACATCACTGGAAAAGACAACTGTTTCGTACATCACAGGAGAGAAAGCAGCTGTGCACACCACTCACTCAGGAAGAAGAAATAAGTGCAGCTCACTTGAGGAGGAAAAAGAACTGCGCATCTCGAAGGAAGAAGAAGCAGCCGCACACCCTCACTGGAAGAAAAAATAAGTGCAGCTCACTTGAAGAGGAAGAAGAAGCTGCAGCCGACTTGCTAGGTATTGGAAGGAGAAAGCTGCGCCTGAAGATGGAAACAAAATGGAACACACGCCAAACTAAACACGGCTCTTCACACTAGAGAAAGAAAATCTGCAGCCAAAAGCAAAAGTCCAGATAATGCACAAATATTGGTCAAAGTTTTTTTTTTTTCTTGGGCTGGACCATTTTCCAAGCCCAACAATCTCCCCCTCCAGCCCAAGGAGGGAGGTATACCTGTCTTCAGATCATCATCTGGTATCCATGCCGACAAGCCGACAACAAAGCTCAAGCTTGTCTTTAGTAACTGTTTTCGCCAACATGTCTGACGGGTTCTTATCCGTGTGGATTTTCTTCAGCTTCATCTTCTGCTTCTCAATTGCATCCCGCAACCAATGAAACCTCACATCAATGTGCTTAGTTCTAGAATGATACACATCATTTTTGCTCAAATCTATGGCACTCTGACTATCACAAAATACCACCATCTCTTCCTGTTGCATACCAAGCTCCAGGAGAAATCGAGTCAACCACAATAGCTCCTTGCCAGCCTCAGTAGCTGCAATGTATTCTGCCTCTGTAGTTGACAAAGCAACACACTTCTGCAGCTTGGATTACCACGACACGGCTCCCCCTGCAAAAGTGAAAACATAACCTGAAGTAGATTTTCGGTGATCCAGATCTCCAGCCATATCTACATCCGTGTAGCCTTCTAACACAGGTTCACCCTTTCCAAAACTCAAACACAACTTGGAAATGCCTTTCAAGTATCTAAGGATCCACTTCACAGCCTCCCAATGTTGCTTCCCGGGATTAGAAAGAAATCTACTCACCACACCAACTGCATAAGCTATATCCGGTCTTGTGCAAACCAGCGCATACATCAAACTTCCTACAGCTGAGGAGTATGGCACACGTGACATCTCATCGTTTTCTTTCTCTGTAGATGGACACAGTTTCTTGCTCAATTTCAAATGGCTAGGAAGTGGACAACTTACTGTCTTTGCTCCTTTCATGTTGAATCTCTCAAGCACTCTCTCAACATACTTCTCTCGTGACAACCAAAGTCTCTTGGCCTTCCTGTCACGAGTAATCTGCATGCCCAATATCTGACGTGCTTGGCCCATGTCCTTCATATCAAATGCCGTGGACAACTCCTTCTTCAACATGGCAATCATCTGAGCATCTTGTCCTGTAACCAACATATCATCTACATAAAGCAAAAGGATTAGGAATTTTCCATTAGTAAATCTTTTGAAGTAAACACACGAGTCTGCCTTGAATCTCTAGTACCCATCACTCGTCATAAAGGAATCAAATTTCTTGTACCATTGTCTTGAAGCCTGTTTCAGTCCATACAGACTCTTCCTCAATCTGCAAACCTTGTGTTCTTTTCCTTTTACTTCAAAGCCTTCCGGTTGCACCATATAGATCTCTTCCTCCAAATCACCATGAAGGAATGCTGTCTTCACATCAAGTTGTTCAAGCTCAAGGTCTAAGCCAGCCACTAGACCCAACACAGTTCGGATGGAAGTCATCTTTATTACTGGTGAGAATATTTCCTCAAAGTCAATGCCTTGCTTCTGTCCAAAACCCTTCACGACCAGTCGGGCTTTGTGCTTCATGACTTCTCCATTTCCATCTCTTTTCAGCTTGAACACCCACTTGTTCTTCAATGCCTTGCGGCCCTTAGGAAGCTCCACTAGCTCGTATGTACCATTCTTCTGCAATGACTTCATCTCGTCTTGCATTGTCATCTGTCACTTGGCCTTCTCGGTATGAGCTTGTGCCTCCTGAAAAGTTTCTGGCTCTCCGTCTTCTGTTAGTAAGATGTACTCTGAAGAAGGATATCTCTTAGAAGGTTGGTGCTGTCTATCAGACCTTCTTACCTGGGGCGCTTCCGGCTCCTCGTGATGATGTTGCTCCCCCTGCTCAGGAGCATCAGAAATGACCTCATCCTCATCACCATCATTCACTTCAGAGGTTTCCTCAGTGGCTTCTTCATCATGTTCTTCTTCATCTGCTGCTACTGGTTGCACATGTGAAGAAACTGATGTGAATTCTTTGGACTCGCCAACTGTCTTTGCCACCTTGTCATTTTCCAGCTCTGCATATGTTTGGCCTTCATAAAACACAACATCTCGGCATCTGACGATTCTCTTCTTTATCGGATCCCATAATCTGTATCCAAATTCCTCATCTCCATATCCAAGGAAAATGCACGGAGTTGTCTTGTCATCCAACGTGGTTCTCTGCTCCTTTGAGATATGCACATATGCTTTGCATCCAAACACTCTCAGATGAGAGTATGTCACATTCTTCTTTGACCATACTCTTTCTGGTATCTCAAACTTCAAAGGAACGGATGGTGTCTTGTTTATGAGGTAGCAAGCTGTTCGAACTGCTTCTCCCCAAAACTGCTTCTGTAACTTTACCATCTTCAGCATGCATCTGACCCTCTCAACAATGGTGCGATTCATTCGCTCAGCAACTCCATTGTGTTGTGAGGTACCAGGTACTGTCTTCTCATGTCGGATTCCATATTGCCACCCAATGACTCCACCTCAAAGGGACCACACACAGCATAGTAAACTAAATCCAGCACATTCAGTTTTCTTTTTGATGTTTGACTAAAAGAGACTCGATGTTGCTTACCAAACAAGCAATAATCGCAGGGATTCAGCATCTCGTCTTTGGTTGTGGGAATGAGAGACTTCCTCGCCAGAATTGCAGTCCTTTCTCACTCATGTGGCCAAGGCGTTGATGCCATAAATTTGGAGAGGTTTCGGTTTGAACTGCATTCAGTCCATTCTTGAGCATCTTCATGTAGGTTCTGTAAAGAGAGTACCATGACTTCCCTTTTGCTACAACCATCGATCCCTTGCTGAGCTTCCATATGCCACCTCCCAGATAATGTTTGAACCCATCTTTGTCCAATGCATCACCCGAGATCAGATTTAGGCGCAAATCAGGAATATGCCACACATCTTTCAGTGTTAATTGGCATCCCACATCTGTCTGCAAGCATATATCACCAATACCTACAATAGTCGAATGGCTAGTGTTACCCATCTTCACTGTACCAAAATCTCCAGCTTTGTAGACTGTGAAGAACTCTCGTCTCGGTGTAGCATGATAGCAAGCACCCATATCAACTATCCACTCAACTCCTTGGTAACTTTCAACATGCAGACACTGATCCTCTTCACAAGAGAGAATCACTACCTCATTTGTCGATAGCACGGCTGCGGTTTTCTTGTTGTCATCATCATTCTTCTGATTCTTGCCCTCATTCTGTAATCTTTTCCAAGCTCTACAATTTTTCTTAAAGTGACCTTCTTTGCCACAATGATAGCATGCTCTTCCCTTAGACTATTATCTGCCTCTGGATTTGCTACGGCCTCTTGATTGTTGTTTTCTTTCAGCTCTCCCCCGGTTCTCCATGACTAGGGCATGTGTATCATTGGTACCAGCTGACTTTTTTCTTGTTTCCTCGTTGAACAAGCTGCTAGTAACTATACTCAAACTGACCACATCATTTGGAGCTGCATTACTGATCGTCACAACCAAGGTCTCCCAACTGTCTGGCAATGATCCCAAAAGCAACAAAGCTTGTAACTCATCTTCTAAGGTCATCTTCATTGCTGACAACTGATTGATTAAGCTCTGGAACTCATTTAGATGCTCTGCAACATTGGTACCTTCTCTGAATTTCAGATTTACCAGCTTTCGGATCAGAAACGCCTTATTCGCAGCCGTTTTTTGCTCGTACAGTGACTCCAGTTTCTTCCACAACTTGTGCGCTCTAATCTCGCTCGCCACATGATGGTACACACTGTCATCGAG
>LIEC01012227.1:62689-120981 GCA_001925005.1 Drosera capensis | reverse complement strand
CTGAAAAGCTAACAAAATGTCAAGGTTTAGTGAAAAAGAGAGTCAAGAGTTCCAATTGTAGAACTCAATCCGATTTGTCTAGCAGCTGCTTATTACCAGCTGCTGTTTAATTAACTTTTCAGTATCTTGCATCATCATGGTATTAATCTCATATGCTCCATATAAAACCTGAAGCAGAAGAAGACATGTACTATTAGTCTTTGGCACTCTTTGCTATCATTCTATACAGCCTTTTATTGAGCTATGCATTTCTTGCATGTCGCTATAATTTTTTTCAGGACAATTTTCTGGTCCTAAACAGAAGAAAAAAAGGCAGGATGCAGCTGATTAATTAGTGGACCCAAAGCACCTAGCTGATCCGGACAGCTGCTTTTCCGAGTTTAAAGGTGTGGATGTACACTACAAAGTATGCGACGGTGAACTAGAGGCGTCCAGCTCGCTGCAGGAACAGTCTGAGTTTCCTCTTCCCCATGAGAGGAAAAGGATTGGTCTGTCCATGATTTTGCTACATGGCTTTGGGGCATCTGTTTTCTCCTGGCACAAGGTCATGAAGCCTCTCGCCAGTGTTATTGGTTCTAAGGTCCTTGCATTTGATAGACCGGCATTTGGATTGACGTCTAGGGTCAGCTATCAAGGGAGAACTGATGCCTCAGATGCTAAGTCGCTTAATCCCTATGCAACTTTGTTTTCTGTGCTGACCACCTTACATTTTATCGATCTCCTGGGTTCAGACAAGGCGATTATCGTGGGGTAAGCAGTTTTTCTTCTTCTTCTTTTTTATTTACTTCAATTAGAATGCAGCCTGCGTTCTTGTCTTATATTGGAACTAACAATCTGAGTGTGTGTCGGCATCAGGCATTCAGCTGGAGCTTTTGCTGCTGTTCGCTCATACTTCGAGGCTCCTAATCGAGTTGCTGCGTTGATTCTTGTGGGACCAGCGATCATTGCCCCTGTAACGCCCCGGGATTTTCTGTCCAATACCTGCTAAACACGTGGCGTTACAGCCGCTTCAAAGTTTCCTTCGAAGCAAGACGACAGGAATACGAGGGGTTTAAGTATCAGAAACATAGGATCTAGAAATAAATATCCAACTTACATCCTCTTGAATTACATAAAAATCATACTCCGAAAATATAAGCGAAATGTTACAGAAAGTCGAAACTAATCATCATCGCTATGCAACGGTCCCCTCCACGATCCTTTATTACCTGAAACGAATATGTAACCGTGAGCTTGAAAGCCCAGTAACACAGGATACACATCCATCTCAGGGGTCTGGCATGCTTATTATATCATGCATTTCCCATGCATAAACAGACTGCAATGCAAGCAACACCGAGCAATCATATGTCAATCAGGAACGTTTAAATAAGTACAGGATAATAATAATACAAGTCAAGCAGCTTAATCCCTATTTCAGTATCGTTGGCTTATATTAAAGGCTTTTACAGGTTAATGGCATGCCGTGACATGTCATATTGATTCTCAGGACTTTTACAAGTAAAAACGTGCTTTTGTCACATTATAACAATTCTTATGGCTTTTATAGGTTAATAACATGGGAGGAGTTACAGCAGAAGTTTATCGTTAATAGTCTCGTCATGCTAATAACAATTAACAAACAGGATTGTCGCTGCAGACGACCCATGATGGTTAATAATAACCAAACACGGCCACCAAATATATTTCGATTGATGCCGCTGCGTGCACGCGAAGGGAATTTATATTCCTCCCTAACTAGTCAGGACTCGTAACTCTCCCAGTTATTATCATTTACAGGAATATCCTCATTGTTCAGGTTTTCAGGATTTTCAGACAGGAAGCATGAAATTAAACATATTATTTTCATGTATAACAGGATTCAAGATATTCAGGCATATAATATGAAATTAATCATATTAATCCATGTATAGCAGGTGACCATCATGGTGTTCCTAGTTCAAGATTCCAGACATATAATATGAAATTAATCATATTAGTCCATGTATAGCAGGTGACCATCATGGTGTTCCATAAATTTATATAATCCTATATTTTGTAACGTTCTTAATAATTTTCAGGATTAATAATTCGTTACAAAATAATATCAACACGCACAGGATATCACACATCAAGAGCAAGCAATATTCAGGATATCGTTATTTAAACTCTATAATATTCTACAGGTTTCATCGTTACCCTTCTGGCAAACAAATCAAGTCAATCAAATAATCACACTTTTATTCTTTTTTTTTATTTATCATGCGAGTACGTGATCATAGAATCATACAAATACAATCACGCACATATATTTTAGGGTAACGATGTGTGTTACCTTGTCATATTTTCGAATATGAAAATCCACAAGAATCAGCACGCGATCAATCCTTTTGCTGATTATCAATCGTACCTACAATAATAACATAATCATAAGTACCCTCGTATTTATTTCCCGAGATAATATATATAACGTTTTAATTATTGTAATTAGCTCAACCCCACCCCACCCCCTTCCCCTTTCACTGCACAAACAAGGAGAACAGCGATGCCGAGGCCAATTTCAGGTCGCGCTTTCACGGAATCACTCCGGCCAGTCGGCGGCGGCCAGAGAAAGTCAGGCGACGGTTGGGGAGAAGCGAGGGGTTGTCCGTGCTTGGCTGCGGCGGCGTGAGTGAGGGCGATATTCTTCCTGGGGTCGGGATCTCGGGCGAGATCCGTTCATCGCAGTTTATGAGAGGTCAAATTCCGACATCGGGAAGGAGGGTCAACGAGGACGGCGTCGTTGGCGAAGGCTGGGCGACGTCGGGTTCTTTCAACGAGGCTCGACGGCTTCGGGCTCCGGCGACGTCGGGTTTGATGAATTCGGGTTCCGACGATGTCGGGTTTCGCTCGGGTTGGTTCGGGAAGGGGTTCCGGTTAGTTGGGATTCGATCCGACAACACTAAATTATCATACGAGATAAAAAAAAACAAAATCAGAAACGGAAATGAAACGAGAGACGATAGCTTACCTCTTCACGATCTCTATTTTCCTCGGCGGCTAGGTCAAAACTTGTGAAGTCAAAATTTTGAAAATATTTATATTGAGGCGTGATTGAAATATTTATGGAAGCGGTTGAGATTTTCGCGAGATTCTTGCATCATTCAAATATACCTTATCATATTTAAAATATTTACTTCCTTATTCAATTTATTTCGGGATATTACAGTACCACACAGAAGACCACTGTCAGCAACCTCAATAAGTATTCATAGAGTGGGCACGCAGTTCAAAATGGGTACTGTGTCATACTGAAATTTGTATTGATGAAACTATTTCTAAGATTAAAAACACTTTTGTCATGATTCCCACTTCCTTAATTTCTGTGACAACTTCGACTATCTTATTTAATTCTCATCACATTTTTGCTGTGATTCTGGTATGAAGGTCGGGCAGTCTCCTAAAACTCTTTGGAGAAATGAGCTTCAATTGAGGAGGAGATTGTTATAGGAAAGAGTATTCTTAGCGAAACAAAGAACTGCTTGAGCCACTTGGTTGACATCAAACGTAAATGAAATTTGATAATTGATGGCCCAAGGACCAGTACTGATACTTGGTTCATACTACAGGTGCTTGGAATAATATCACTCTGTACCAGAATCTCCTAGTTAATATGAATACAACAAAAATCGCCTGTAAAAAGAAAAGGCATCTTATTTGGCAAGGTGGGAAGCCGGACACACTCGATCCACCTTCAATCTCATTACAACAAAGTTATTTGAATCTTCTCATTTGTCTTTTTATTTTCGTACAAGTTAACCCTAAAACATTTGACAGAATTGATATAACCAATAAACAACAACAGAAAACAAGATCAAATGATCGCGGCAAGAGTTACTTGATTGAAAAGATGTATCTATAACTAAACACTTGATCACCGAGATTACTTATCCTTTTTTAAGAAGTCATAATCATGTCAATCTACACGACACAACGCAAGACTCATATACTTCATGAAAGAATAACTAAATTCATCGGAACAACCAACAACGCGCTAGTATAGCTAATAGCATCACAAGAAAGCATACAAAATGCCTATTAAAAACACGTATGCATATACTTCAGCTAGAACTAGCCACAATGTCAGCACGCTACTCATCACAATCCCCATTATACCATCTGATTCCAACTCCAACTTCAACTCTATTGATCAAATGATACACGAAACGATTTCACAACCGTGTATTGATCCTACATTTTTCAGTTCTATCAAATAATCAAATCTTCATCCAGTTCCAGACACGGACAATACATTGTATCGGAATACATTGTAGTATTTGTCACTTTCCTTTATTTTTTTGGGTATGGTAATTGGTATTTGTCACTTTGTATTGATAATGTAATGCACAAATCAGGCCCAAAAAAAAAAAAACACAATAAACAAAAAAAAAAAACATAAACTCAATTGTAACTTTTTCACAATTTGGAGACAATCGGATTCGATAATCACATGTTTCACGCTCAAGAACTTGGCCATTTCTAAGCCAAGCCTGCCATTGTTTCTCCAACCACCGGAGATAAGTCCATCTCACATTATTACCAACTGCAGCCATTATCTTCCCTTCATGATCCCGAAGAACAACGCCTGAACTCATCACTTAGGCAGCTTTCTTCCCTGCATCTGCATTGAATTTTTTTCTGCGGGGCAGGGGCGTCTTCCACTTCACGCTGGCATTGCTTCTATTCACACCTGCATGATGCTTAATCTTTGCTGCTGCACATGTTTTAGTGAACTCCTTATAGCTATTCATCGATAAGCAGAAGAGCAAATCAGCTGGTGTCATCCGTTTTCCATGAATCCAAGCATTTCGATTCTGCCAAATATTGTAAAGCACAGTCGACCAACCAGCAATAACATGGCTGCTGTATCTGTTCAGTGTCTCGAAAAACCATTGGCGGAAGCTTTCTGTTTCAGCAGGGAGCTGCAACCTCGCTTCGTGATTTCCCCAAACTTCCTTTGCATAGCTACATCCTCCAAATATGTGCATAGCTGTTTCAGTATGATGATCACACAACGGACAACCACAGAGATCGACATACCTCGCTTGATGAGGTTTACCCTCGTCAAAGGAAATCATTAAAAGGCCTCCATAAGAACATTTTTTTTATCTTTGGCTGGACCTCGAGCTGCCATAATTGTCGCCAAGAGTGGTTGTCCTCTGTCGCATCCAGAAGGTGACCATGCCTCAGGCGATAAGAAATATTATATGCACTTTTCACTGAGAAATAACCGTTCTCTTCCAGGCACCAGTACCGCCCATCACTACGGGTAGACAAGCCAAGAGGGATGTTGCAAATGGCCTGAGCTTCTTCTGGTGTGAAGTTCTGAGCAATCGAGGAGATGTTTTTATGTACCAAGGATTGGGTCATGAAATCAAAGAGAATCATCAATAACAATGTTGAATGCATACATATATGACAGGAACTGTGAGACTGAATCTGATTATACATGATTACCCTTGCATTTGATCGCCACAAATATATCAGGTATGAATTAACGGCTGATTACGGAAGCTATTTCACTCAATATCAGCCTTCTGTCAGACTTGCACTTATCGAATGAACAAAGAACAAAAGGAATATGATGTTTTTTTCTTTTCCTGTGCAGCACACTACAATGCTTCGTTGTCTGCTGCCTGTCCAGGTCTTGCTAGTTTGAACTTTTTCATGCAGGAAAAGATAATCACCGCCAATTGATTTCCCCTCAGCAAACCTACCCGGCATCCCACCGTTAGTTACTGAATCAAACCATCAGCTCTGATCTTGCTATAGGTAATGTTTCAGCCAAGAGGACGGCTTACTTAATGGACTTGACGGACAGCTTACGGAACCACCTGTTTTGCCCTTCTTCCCTGGTGTTACACATTCACTGAAATCAAGGGTACGCCACTCCGGCTGACAAAAACCCTGCACAAAATATACCAAACAAACAGGTTCAGCCAAGAAGTCGATTTTCCCATGTCAGGAAAACATTGACTAGGATGAAAAGCCTGCGGCGGAGAATGAAGAAATGGATCAATATACCGAAACACTTGATGACGAATGCAGTTGGTTTCCTTGCTTTCTAACGTGGACATCATTGTTCTCTTGTTCCATACACTGATTTACGTGTCCTTTTTGCCTGAGTATACTCATGGGAGTGTCATTTCCAAGGACTTCTCGCGCATTCGCATATTCATCTGCACTCAGCTCATTTACCTGTCGCATCAGTCCCATAGCGTCATAACTTCTCTCTGTTGGGCTAAGCCAACGCAGCCAGTCCTGCACAATCCGAAAGAGTACCACATATGTTAGCTATGGTACTCGAATACCTACATAGGACCATTGTTGTAGGTCATAATAGAAGACGGGGTTCTGATGGCCTATAGACAACACGTAAATATGCAGGCGTGTATTGAAACAAATCGTCATATCAATATAGCTGGTCACACATAGTGGAATACACGATTGAAAAAGGAAGAGTTATAGGGATACCTTCATCCTGGATTCAAAAGGTGATTTCCACAGCGAAGGAGACTCAAGGAATCTTCTGTATCAGGAGAAAGAGAAACACAAGCTGAGACTACAGAAGATTTGATGCGCATAAGTAATGGAACCAAAACAAAATCATCATATTATACTTGTTGTCACTTGGAAATGAAATGAAATCTTACATGTTTGCAGTTTCAGTCCCTGCTTCATTAACTGGAGCTTCGGCCATGGCAGCGATCATAGAAGGGATTGATTGTGCAGACGGTGCAGATGTCGTGTTTATACACATAGGTTCTTTAGTCTCGACTTCTGATTCTTTATCAGTTTGCTTAAGGGATTCTTTTTTCATGCCTTTCTTTTCATGAGGAGAAAAACAAGATTGCACGCGATCCACATTGTGCTCGACAAGGACACCTCTTGGCATAGGCCTTTCTTCTGTTCTTCCCTGGATGTTAGTACAAACATTTACCTTATGTTCTTTCACCTCCATAGATGCTCCGACACCTTCCCCATCAGGACAAACATTCTCCTTATCCTCGATGGTTTTTTCATTGTCGCACTTCCGATCCTTTGTTGGTGATGAAACAGGGCCCCTAGATGTGTCCGCTCCATCAAACTCTTCAGTCAAACTGGCGGTGCAGGAAAGCCGTTGGCTCACAACACTTAGCTTTTTTTCAAATCTTTTGTCTGAGGCTGATAAAGGAGTCAACAGACTTCTATGTCGCTTCTTTATGATGGATGGTGTTAATGCAAATGCCTTTGCAGCGCTCTTCAGCACATCATCTGGACTATGATTTGAAGATGGCGAGTCCCACATTCTATGCAAAGATGATGACATCAGCGCTTGCCGGATGCCTAAAGGGCTGAACTCTTGCTGTCCATTGGTGGGGGACTGAGCAAGCTCGCAGCTACAAAAAGGCACATCTGAAATAGTAAACACAGGAGGTTCATAGCATAGAGCTCTAGGAGTCTCTTCTTCCTCCAAACTGATAGCCGAAGGCTCACTCACAAAATGGTTCTGCTGGGACTCCGATGGTCCAGCACCAAATGGGTCCACAGAGACTAGCTTGGATGAATCCGTGATCAAATCATCTGGTTCAGACAAACCGGGCACTTCAATAAGATCGTCAACTGGGCAACTCGGACTGTCGAAGTTGAAGAATCCTTCACCTTCACTCGCTACAAGCTCCGGACAACGGCGTTCAGCTAAGGAACTGTTTCTGGCAGAAACCTCTGTAGGAAGAGAAGGCAATGACTGACACTGTAAAGATCCAGCATCGGAGCCCAAGTTATCAGGAAAGCTTAGTGATAGAAAACAGGAGTCATCTATGTATCTTGCTACATCAGGAATGCTATTTGCCACGAAGGTAGGAAATTCATCAGCCCTAGCTACAGCGGTGCGGATCCCATGTATATCATCTACTGCGCCTGATGGATCTGGAGGCAAATCGTACAAACGAAGAAACGCTCCATCATTCGCATCAATATGTGATTCTTCATGTACATTGGTTCCAACAGTGTAACCGAAATCACAAGGCATGCCAAGATCATGTTCTGGGATTGAATAGCTTATGTCTTCAATTGATGGGTAATACTCTTCCTGATAGGACGCTATGGAGTTATCAGCTGGCCCCTTTCCACGATCGATCAGCCTCCCCACATGATGTTCTTCCTTCACAAGATAGCTTTCTTCTATACTTGGAAGAGTATTATACATATCACTTGTTGCTTGAGAGCTCCCAAACATCACTGAACTTTGACTACACTCAGAAATTTCTTCGCCCTCGGTTCCATCTCTGTGACGATCCTCATTTCCACTGCAATGATACATTTGGGTACTAGAAGAGGGCACTGGCCATCCAGTAAAGTTTTCCAGCAAACCAGATGCTATGTAAGAGCCCAGTTTCTTTTTCACTGAGCTGTTCCAATGATTTTTTATAGCATTGTCCGTCCTGGTTTCGGAATAAAGGGAGAAACATATTGGACATGCCTTGGTGTGGTTTTCACCAGCAAAAAATGAACTCATGCGAAGTAAAATAGATGGAGGGGACAAAAAAGCCGATTAATAAAGCAGTACATGACCCTTTCAGCCAAAATATGGGTAAGCAACATAAAGGGGACTTACCTTCCTGGCAAAAACTTGGAAATCTCTGCCCACTTGTTCCCATGCTCTTGGTGAGCACGAATCAGACGAAGCTCTTCATCTTGAGTCCACGCCTCCTTATTTATAGCAGGATTAAGATGATTATGCCATCTGTGAATGGAATCATGAGAAAGAATATGAGGACTTCATTATGCATGATTTGATCAAAAATATTCAAGAACTATGGCCTACATCAATAAGAATGAAAGTAAGGTATTAGTGAGAAAAGAGTTCTAGGCTAATTATGATTCTTTGCACGGTGCCATCTGTTATGGTCGTTAAAAGATTAATTTTGTGAGTTATAAGCTTGAAAATGCATCGAGTGACAGCTATAATTTTTTTTTTAAAAGCATGGCCATTGCTAGAGACTACGTCTTCATCAAACTTTTTTAATGCTATTGATCCTATCATTCTATTACTTCACTAGAGTTAAAAGTAAGGAAAAACGAGTGATAACAAACTACAAGAATCAGACAAGTTTGTTTCTATATGTCACACCATCAAGCCAAAGTAAGCATAGTACTGCCTGGCCATCTGCTATGATGGTTGCCGCGAACACGCTGACAATGTTGAATGGTGTGCCATGAAAGGAACGGATTATGATCATTTCAGGGAGAAGAAATTGCACCTTTCACGGCATTGTTTCCCAATACGCCCGGGAAGTTGCTGAGCAATTGTGGACCATTTCTTTGCCCCATATTTCTCCACAAGCTCTATGATCGTTTCATCCTCCTGATTCAAAACAAGGCAAGAGGAACATTCAGATTTCACACGGAGTGAAGATAACAAAGTTCATGCTTAATGTTAAATGGTTTCAACTGAAGCGAGAACTCTAACAGATCAACAAGATATAGACCTCTTTGGTCCAAGGGCCTTTAACCAGATTCGGATTCAGTACTTTCTGCCACCTGTGCAAGCATTGAACATCAGTCCGATCCTTGAAACACTCCGCTGCACATTGCAAAATTCATTGTTACTTTTTTGTATACTAATTAAGGGTTGTAACCTCAGCGCAGATTGTGGATATAAGTGACAAGAACGTAAAGAACATGCAAACTAGCAGAGAAAAGAAGAGATTAACTGAAAAAACTAAATTAAGTTCAGGGAGATATGTGTTCAGAGAACAACTGCTAAAATCATCTGATTTACAAAAAAATGACGTACCTATCTTCTTCCAGTTTTTCCCATTATAGCGCTCAACAGCTTGATGCAAAATCTCGTCCTGTATTCAGCACCGAGAATCGATTTGTAAAGCATGAATCATGACACTCGAAAACTTCTGAGAATAATTTTGCTGGAGCCGCAGCTTGACTGAAAGAAGAACATAGCAATCATAAACCAAAAACAAAGATCATATGCTTGGATCTCATAGTCACCTCCTCTGGAGTCCATTGGCCTCTTGAGGATCGCCTAGTAGGACCGCTTGTTCTCCTATAAAGAAAAGAGTAATGTCACTTAGGTTTGTCCATCTTATCATATAAACAACTTCCTTCTCTTCCCTGACACTTCATTTTACAGAGAGAAAAATTCCTAGAAAGGGAAGAAGGTAGTGACAATTCTCTATTAATCCACGATCTAAACCGAAATGAACGAACCTACTAAAGATGTATAGATAGTGAAGCACTGAAGCTCAAGTCTAACCCAGTAAAGGAGTTCCGTAGGAATTCCAAACAATGCAAAAGAGAAGATTTTGTAAAGCTTTTGCATAATTTCTTTCGGATTGAGCTGACATGGAAAGTTACAATCTCCACCACATTAATCGAGATATTATTTCGGCAACAGTCTAGTAAAATTAGGTGTCTTGTTTTTGTTTTGAAACTGAAAGCACATTTTGGAATCAGTAATTGAGGAGTCTGGATGTAAGATTTTGATGGATGGGGCTTACACGCCGAACAAGTATCCAACTGTATGTAAAATGTAGGTAAATACCCTGTTGATGATCGGACTCTCTGATTATTGGCACCTCCATCTGAGGCAGAAGGACCTGGAGGTGGAGGAGGTAAAGAACCTACTATTTCACCACTTTCCATCATAGACGAAACTCTATAATCCAATTCCTACAAGCAAACCTCTCCGTAGTGTAAGCCTGGTGGCATTATTAATCTTCTAAATCAGCAGCCTTAGAACCAATAAAAGAAGAAGATAAGTTAGCTTGATATCATGATTGAAGATGGTAATAAAACAAAAACTAACACAGATTGTGATAACAATGGAGCAATGAGCCACCCAATCAGTTATTATATCTTCTCCTCTGAGAATTTTCGACCTTCGTGCCGAAAAGTACCTACAGCGACAAATATAGTTTCTGAGTCCACTCTCCCTTCCATCACAAGCCAAAATAAAGGTTTAGAAAGATAAGGCATGTTGTAGAAATATAAGCAGAAAGCATGCAAATAGGTCCTAATTCCAAAAAGATGAGGCATCTAAGGACTCCCTCTGATAACAAGTGCAATGTTTGCAACAGATCAATGATGAAAAAAGCCAGGTATTTAAATATGGTTGTCATTAAAAATTCTTGAACTATGTCTAGAATAGTTCATAGTCGTTTATCAGGAACTGTTTAAAAGGAAAATGCATAGTTCGGAAAGCTGAGAAAAGAGTCATGCGAATTAGGTCCCTAAAACATGAAGGCATCAAAGCAACTCCCTCAGACTAAAAGCATAAACTTTGCAATCTGATTTCAAACCCTGCAGCATGATGAATACGGTTGGAGATTCTATGATGAATGCTAGCAAAATTTTCTGGGCTATCCTGAGAACAGGTCATGGTTATTGCTTGAAAAATCTTTGGATCACCCTTTTTTTTCTTCTTTTTTATCTTTTTTTTTTTTTTTTTTTTTGAGTGGGTAATTTCAAATTCAATTAAAAAAAAGAAACCAGTTTAGATTCTGTATAAGACAATGAGTATCTTGTGCGCCAAACAGATATCGTTTGACGTTCTCACCTAAGGTGGGGGGTTACATAGATGCTGGAGTTATATACCCAATGGGCATCTTTGTGTTGTGCACCAATCTCCCAATGTTCATGTTCGAACCAGTAAATTATTACAGAATTGGCTATTGTCCAAATGTAACACTGTTATTTTATCGAACAGCATCACTATGTTGTTGTGTTAGTAAGTCCTTGACAATAGATTAAATATACAGGATTAGGGTAGGTATACCAATGCTAACTTAGACTCCATTTTAACTCATCTTAGAAAATATTTAGCAAACCACTTGGAAAACCCCAACTATTGAACATGAAAAAAAAAACACAAATCACTCGACATCTTAACTCCTTTGAGTATGCACTCAATTTCCAGAGTTATTCGCAATGCATTTCTATTCTCACCAACAAAAACATCATGGATTATGCAAAATTCTAGCATTCACATGTAACTTCATAATTTACATCATCCGTTCTCTTCATTCTACAACTACTTTTGTCATTTCAACTCAATTTAGAGGGTTTTGAGTGATTGGAGAATAGGCATGGTGGCCTCATTGTTGACGGTTTGATGAAATACGGACATTAGAAATGAAAGATGAATTGCTAAGACATGTTTGCAGTACACAATTCAATCTATAACTCAATTGCTCCCATACTCGATCCAATCAGAATAACCACTAACCCAAATGCGAAAACCATCCTATGCTGTCACAATTTTGTCAAAAGCTTTTGAGTAAAACCCAATTCAAGAATCAAGTGTTTTAGGACCCATAAATAATATGGGTAGGAGCAAACCCATTTCACCTCGTTTCCTACCTCCATAACAAAGCAAAAAGCACACCTATCCTGAACCAAAAAAATCAAAATTCCTAATTTCCTTAGTAAAAGTTAAAATTAAAAGAATCCGATGGAATATAAAGTCATTCATGACCTATAACTCGGGATTTGATGTGTGCAATGTCAAGAAAATAGCAAAAAAATCTGAACTTGTTCCCAGAAATGAATATGGATGATCAAATCAAAATAAAAAGAGATAATGAGTTACTCTACTAATTTGTTCTACCGGTAGTTTGACACAGACCCATTCATCCAATTTCCAAATTTTCCATACAAATCGAAAAGAACATTCACATTTTCTCAAACCCAAAAAAATCCAAACAAGGGAATCATATCTCAACCCTAAAAAATGAAACCCACATCAAAAATTAATCAACTAACCATCATCGATCCTGAATCTGATATGCGAAAACGATCGATTTCTCTCAAATTCTCAAATCAAAACACAGTTTTCCAAATCAGTGATGAAAGGTACAGATCTGTGCAGTGAGATGTAGATAGAATCCAAGGCACAAGCTTGAATTTTTAGCAATGGAGGAGAACAGTGAATCTGAGTTTGTCTGAATTGTGAATATAACAATGAGAAAATGAGATGAAAGAGGCGGACAGCCTCTGGTTTTGAATTATGAGTAATGTACGGTGGAGATCGTGTTGTCCTTGTTCCTCAGCCGTTGATCTAAATCTCTCCTTGACCGATTCATTTCTCAACAAAACCAAACGGCACTTTTTTTTTCTTTTTTTTTTCTTTTTGTTAAAATTGTTAAAATAAATCCCAATATTTATGTTTGAATATCAATCATAAATACTAGAAATAAAGTGTAATTATGTATAAATTGAATTAAGACAAATCTATACAGTGACCATTATAAATGTCAACATTAACTAAACGTTACGCCTACGAAAACAATGTGATATACCTAAAAGTGTTAATCGAGTCGATTATGTTTAATCGATTTGGTTTTCACAATCAAAAATCAAAATAGAATCGATTTATTAATCGATTTGATTTTTTTAATTTTTGTTTGAATGATTTTTTAGTTGTTTTTTATGATTTCATGTTAATATATTGAGATTTTAATTATATATATCGTTCATTAAAATAACTTCATAATTTTTTATTGCATATGTTTGACAAAATAAATTAGATATATCATATATCGAGTTTTAAAAAAAGAATGACATAAATCATACTAAAAGTATATGAACAAATGATTTTATTAACTAAATAAAAAATACTCGATAAAAAATCATGACTGAAAGCTTTTACTTTTATTTCTAACAAAAAAAAAATCAAAAACAATATCCAAAATACTAAGTATATTAGGTTATCTTAGGTTTAAAATGATATAATGTGTTTGATATTTAAATTTAATAATTTTATGTAAAACAATTACGATAATTAAATTTAAACGGTTTCGTTTAAGCATAACAATCTTATGTAAAAAAAATTACGATAATTAATTTTAATCTGTTTGATTTAAGCTTAACAATCTTATGTAAAATAATTACGATAATTAATTTTAAACCGCGGTTTCATTTTGCAAAATCAAAATCGAACCATTTAATAACCGGTTCGATCAATTTCGATTTATCAGTTTTTGTAGAGGTTCAGTAATCAATTCGACCTTCGATTTAACAGTCTTAAGTATACCATTCATGTCATACGTCAATGTTGAAGTAGGGTACATAGAAGAAAGTGAATTGTTGTTGAGTAAACAAGTCCTTTATCTGATTTATTATAATATTATTTATGTAATTCATATTATGTATATAAGAAAATACTATTAATAACTACATATATCTATTTTAACTCATATAAAAAATCTAAATGTTTGAGAATTTTATATCATGATGATGTTAAATTATTTAAGTAATTGTTATCTTCTAATGATGTTATAGTAATAAAACAAATATGTAACAATATTAGAGCAATATGTATGATATAATGAAAAGATATTATAAATTAAATAAATTTAATATAAATTATAAATATTATGTCATTAATATAAGATCAACCAAAGTTGCTATTAAAGTAAATCAAATTTTAATATCAAAAAAGGATAAATTAACTTTATATATTTGAATAGATTACTCTATAATGTCTGGCTTTTACAATGGATATAAACTACTCATTAAAAGATAGGAAAAGGTGGATTTGCGGGGAGAGCATGATTTTGGAGATCAAGAATTTATATTAAAGTTGATTTATTTCTTTTCAATCAATATAAAAAAATATTTTTATCCCAATCGCTAATTTTCAAATCCAAGGATTTAACCAGGACGCCATTAGGACTCGATGCTAAGTGGGTTCAAAAATTTAAGTGCCAAAAAGGAAAAACAAATCAATGACACAGAATATACACATATGTAACGATCAAAGAAATATCAAAATGAAAAAAAAGTCGATGACACATGAAAAAGTATGACACGATGTGAAATTTATTATGAACCAATATCTCTTGTAAAAGGGAATAAACAAAAAATATAGAAATATATATCTTTATATGATCCAATATCTCTTATAAAAATTTATTTTTAAATCGTTAAAAAATAGGCTCATTGTCAACATTATTGAATGCATCTCTTCATCGAAAATTTATACTTTTCTATTATTTTATATTTTTAATTATGTCTAAAGTTTTATGCCCTGAATAGTGTTTTCCTAGTTTGTCATTAGGAGGATTATATTGTAATTACATATAGATAGTCAAGACTTTTATATCTTTCAGCGGTTTCATTTGCCCACCCTGATCATAGTGTGCTCCGTCACTCGGTCTAACCACAAAAAACCTTATTTATACCCAGCCAATAAATCCACTAGGCCTAAAAGATATTTCTTATAAGTTGGTGTAATTCTATATACTATTTTAGTCTCATAATATAAACAATTTTTGTTTATTTGGATCGTTTTAAAATATATATAACATATCATATTTAATAAATTTTTATATAAAAAAATATTAAAACAATCACTATTTATTACAATACATTTATTATATCCTATCATAACGGTTATAATAAATCTCACTATCACTAAAAAAATATTTTTCGTTCATAAAATTCAACATACACATTAATTCGTGTGTTAGATTAACTGATTGCTTATGTTATAGGACGATCAAGTTTTTGAAACTCGAATGGAGTCCAATGATATTATAAAAAAATACTTATAAAACAAAACCGTGACTCATTTAGTAATATTAAATATGAGATATCATTTAGTAGAGTGTCGAATCTTTAATTACGTGTCACCAAATACCTAATGGCCTATCTATTTTTTATCATATGTAATATTTGTCTATTTAAATCGTTCTAAAATATATATATAACACATCTCATTTAGTAGTTTTTTTCACATAAAAAATATCAAAATATTCATCATCTGTTATAATACATCCATTATATCCTCCCACTGCTACAATAAATTCTATCAACATTCAAAAAATATTTTTTATTTATCCAATTTATAAAAATTCAATACATAAAGAATATTATACTGTGTACAACATTTTGTTCATCAAAAGTTCAGTAGACTCGGGCATTTCTATGCAAGAAAAGTATGAGAAAGACTTCTTTACACAACCAAAAACCATTTTTTTCCCCAGCACTGTACTATTCTGCATCAGTTGATGAAAACCATTTCCTGATTTCCATGACCAAATAAAAAACCACTAGTATATCCTCCACTGATACCCATCTGCAAAATTCAACGACCCCATTGCAAGAACAACAAGATTCACAGTTCCTTGATTAGGGTTTTGCGTGGGGTGAGTAAGAATGTTGAGGCTGTGGAGATGGTACCAGAATTGCTTGGCAACTCATCCAGTGAAGACCCAGATGATCAGTTCCGGTTTGATTTGGGGATTCGGTGATATTGCTGCTCAGTCCATCACTCATCTCACCCTCAAGGGTCATCGACAGTTTCCTGTCAGTTCTAATCATATCATCTGAATCATTGTTTGTGTTTGGGTGTTGATGGTTTTGGGATTGTGTTTTGTGGTGTTCGGGCAAGTGGGTATGCTTGATTTGTTGTTAATGTTGTGTGTGTTGATGGGTTTAGGCATTGCTAGGGTTTGTTGACCCTTTGGAGATTGTCGAGACACGGTGGATCGTATGTTTGTAGTGTTCTTGTTGATGTTTGTTGTGTTGGGGTTAGGGTTTGAGAGGACGGAGTTGTTGCCTATTTCCTTGGAGAGGAAAAGTTGGTTCATTTCGTAAACCAATTTCAATCTTGCTCCGACGAGCACATAGTGGTTCCTATATGCACTTGGTTTGTGTGCTATCGGTTAGTCTATTGATGACTAGTATTCATGAAGTTCAAAGAAAGAACGAGCCAAGGTGTCTAGCCTGTTAATCTCATTCTAGTCAATGGGATGAGTTTTCTGTTGTTCGAGTGCCAAATTTTATTGCTTATATGATTCTGATCTTTAACTTCAGTGAACTTCCTGCGAGTTAAGAAGTTAATGGTACGAAATGTAACATCTCGTACTCAGTTGTAGATAGACGCGAGTTATGTACTTGGGCAATAATTCTTGTTCTGGTTACTTTGATCCATAAGACTGGAGTAAAACACACTAACACAGTATTGTTTTCTGCTTGTTGGAAATGTTTAGGCTGCTTCTTACCCTCTCAGTCACTTGTCAATTTTTGGTTTGGATCATTTTATTGCCAAGTAGCTAAACTATCTTTGATTTTCTCGTGTAATGCATGTTGTGCACTGTTGTGGGAGGTGTTGCTTTCTGAATATGATCCTTGACTCAACTGTCTGTCTGTTTCCTATTAGTCATTAGATATGTTAGCCTGTTTTATGGTGACCTGATACAGATTTGGTTGAGGTTGTAATTTTTTTGCACCTTGGCGGGTTTGTTTGTGAATCATCAAGTTGTTGATTGGTTACTATATGCCTGGTGTTCTCTGTAATGGTAGTTGAAATCAGATAAGCACTGGTTTACTTACTGCACCATGTTTCATTTTTCACCCATTCCCCAGTATTAAGAGGTATCCTTTTGCCCATTGAACAGGATGAGCGCAAGGAGTTACGAATTAATTGGAAAAGAGTTGCTGCTACAAGCTTGTTTGGGTTCGGATTCGTCGGACCTGTGGGCCACTTTTGGTTAGTAACCCGCCCTGATTTTGGAGTGAAAGTATTTTTACCAAGAAGGCTTGTATAAACCTATTTGGACTACAAGTCAATGTTTGTTTCTGCTCTTCTATAATATTTTTTTGGGTAACTATTTGGGAAGCTGAATAATATATAGCCTTGCATTAGGACTTGGACTTCTTCAGTTGTTACATCAATACGATACTGTGTAACCCTCTTTACCGTGTGGCATCGGAAGTAGGTTTTGGGGTTGATCCACTCTAGAAGTTCTGAGTTTACGTGACAGTGTTATTCCGAGTAACATTCGATTCGATGATTCTTGATGATGCTTGTGCAGTTTGCTTTTCATGCGATATTTTCCACAAAAAAATTAAACGACATATGAAATCAAAAGCAATAGCTCATGAGACTTTCTTTCTTCTGTAGGATAATATTAGCCAAAACCAACCTTAGTCGCTCTGTTAGTTTAAAAGACGAGGGCAATGCTTAGTCCTTGCACTATATTATTCGTTGATTGTCTTGAATAAAATACTTATAGCTCAATATAGATACCATTTTCTTTCTGGTGCAGGTATGAAGGACTTGACAGGTTTATTCGCCATCGACTTAAATTCCAACCAAACTCAGCCCGGTTCGTAGGGACCAAAGTTGCTCTTGATGGGATTATCTTTGGGCCCTTGGATTTGCTCGTATTTTTCAGTTACATGGGCTTTGCTAATGGGAAGACGACTCCTCAGATAAAGGAGAGTGTCAAAAGGGATTTCCTCCCAGCTTTGGTTTTGGAAGGAGGCATATGGCCGATTGTTCAGGTTGCAAATTTCCGATATGTTCCAGTGAGGAACCAACTTCTCTATGTCAATTTCTTCTGCTTGTTGGATAGCTGCTTCTTGTCGTGGCTCGAACAACAAGAAGATGCTCCTTGGAAACAATGGATCATCTCCCATTTTGGTTCAAAGGAAAAAACAAGCTAAGGTGGTTTAGCATACTCGGCCAATTTTTATCGGTTCGGTCCACTGAAAGCTGAGGACAGAAAACTTGTAAATTTCATGGACTTTTGGTTCCAGATCGATTTTTGGTGTGTCCTGGAAACTGTGATGGTTGATCTCGAACCTTGATCGTGATTTTGATTGACTACTGAGTAATGAAGTCTGGCTTCCATTTTCAATTGAGTGAGTCCGACCTAGGTTCAAGGGTTTTCTCCTGTATCAGCAGCATCGTTCTGATGTTCATCGAGTTCTTTTATATGTTCTTTATAACATTGTAACTGCCTTTCTTTCTTGAAGAGATTTCTCAGAGTTAGAGTTTATAAATCATGCTTTCTACAACTCTGCTTGAATCGTGAGATGGTTAATTACTCTCTGGATTCTGGGCTTCGGCCATTTTTGTGCAAATACTTGCGTCTGTTTCTTGTGCGCTGCATATCGCCTCCAATTGCTTAGAGCATCTACACCGGTTCGGTGTAGCCAACCTCCAAAACATTTTTTGAGAGCCTCAATTTTTTTCACGACTCGGAAATACACAAAGGTGTAAAATGAGTTCTATCGAGGATTTTACTTGAGCTTCAACATTTATGATCTGTAATGACTTGAGTCTCTCATCAACGAACTTCAATTGGGGAGTCTTAACCTCCATCTTGATTGCAGTCAAAAACTCCCAAATAAGATACCATTGTGGTTGCTTTTAGGAGTTTAGAGGTTTAGTTTCTATTTTCGATCTTAAGCCAACCCCTTAGCTGAGCCAATAACGATCTTCATCCGTGTACTCCATTCCATAACAGGTTGCTCACCATGCAAGTGAAACTCCATAGTCTTGTTTGGGACGAACTCATAAACTAACATCCTGTCAGCCCCAGCAACACAGTAACCTACCAAGGAAACCAGATTCCTGTGATGCACTTGACTAATGATCTCCACCTCTGCCTGAAATTTCCGCTCCCCTTGTTTGCCTCCTATTCTCAACTGCTTGACAGCCACTTGTTTGCCATTCCCAAGAGTTCCCCTGTAAACATAGCCAAAACCACCTTGTCCAAGGAGATTGCTTTCAGAAAACCCATCAGTGGCTGCCACTAGCTCTTCATACGAAAAAGTACCAAAAGATGGGACAACTGCGGCACTACGGTTAGCTTCCCTGACAGCCATCGGAGGCGGAGATCCATCTGAAGTATGACCGGGATTTTGGCCTGTTGCAGACCAGGTAAGGTCTATTGCTCTTTGACTGCCCTGCTTGCAAGTTTCTATCTAAACCGACAAAGTTGAAGAACAAAACCAGTTAGAAAATAGAACATTGCTGATAAAACTAACCCAATTAGCATAGCCAAGAAAAGTGGCTTATCAACAATCTGAAGTTCATACACGACCAGCACCTCCAAAACAAGCAAACAGCGAGAAATCTTACTATGAGATCACAAAAAAATAAACAAACTGCAAGCATTCATATCACACTAATACAATCTTCAAGGTGATAGTAATATCGAAATGAGGACTACCATGTTGGTCGTTCTGTTGACATGACGCGAACTACATCAAAAAACATAGTAAGCACACAATAAACAAAACAACTACGAGAGGCACAGTCTTGAAGATTGTGGTATACAAAGAAACAAGAACACCTTACTAGTATCACACGAGTGCAATAATGTGTTTGTCTATGCCCAATAACTAATTGTCATTCACAAATCAACTCCAAAGTATTCTTTAAGAATCCATGGTCAGTGAAACACTTCGTCACTTGCTAGATCAAATTTCATCACTTGCCTTTGAATCTCATATAATTCAATCCGCCATAACCTGCCGATTCATCACCACCCTCAAACCCTGTAACGCTCTAAAATTTCCTGTCCAATACCTGTCAGACACTTGACGTTACCGACGCTCCAAAATACATTTGAAGCAAGGCAACAAGATTACAATGAATTTATGTATAAAAAACATAGGAACTGGAAATAAATATCCAACTTATATTGTCTTATGTTACATATCATAAACTAGTTATTACTCAAGCAATCAAGGTTCAGAAAATGAAACAAGTTTTATTAATCATCACGTATTCAACAGGAAGTAGTGCTTAACATCCCTGGACCTTCACAATGATCGTTTATTATACTAACTATCTAGAATCTCGTACACTACTTGTTCATTATGTTCTATCTCCAAACTCATGATGGTAGGACAATCCTTTAGACTAATCTTCCAGCAAGCCTTTCCTCTTGTAAGTATTTCCTGTAATTTTTCTCATAGTTAGGATGTCTCCACTGTTGGTATATCGGATGTGACAAGATGTGTAAAACGATCGCTGTTTGGTATATCGGATGCCTTAATGAATCATAAATCCTCTTCAACGTCCTTATAACCTTTAGCGCATTTTCTAAATGCCCAAATAAGTCTCCCCACGGTAGAAAACGTGGAATCCTTTGTCATACTGATTTTGACGATATTATGCTAAACTTCCGTTTTCCTGACCTGCGAAATATTATTCTTAAGTCAGTTAGCAGAATCATTTACTTACTAGGTAC
The DNA here is from genome assembly GCA_001925005.1 of Drosera capensis. Taxonomy (NCBI): domain Eukaryota; kingdom Viridiplantae; phylum Streptophyta; class Magnoliopsida; order Caryophyllales; family Droseraceae; genus Drosera; species Drosera capensis. The sequence goes on along the minus strand of LIEC01012227.1, from coordinate 99,970 downwards.
GAATGGTCACATAAATTTACTCCAAGAAACATATCACCCAAACCACCAGTTTCTTCCTTGACACGTAGATGGTCAAACTCATAACTCTAGCTTTGATTACTCACAGCTTTGAGATTCCAAGGGAATTTTCTTTCCTGGGTAGTTTCGGACCACCGTTTCCCTTGAGTAGTATACCTTCAGCTACTGCATTTGATGAATATTGTTCCTATAACTTACTGGGTTTCCTTAACTAGCAAAGCTGTGCCGATTGCAGGGAAGACACAATGCATCAATCATTTCCGCATCAACGATAGCTGGTATTTGGTCGATCTGCCTGGATTCGGGTAAATGCTTTGGGAATGACTTTGGTTTTTATTGGCTACTGTTTAGGAAAAAAAATGTAGTCGTCAGTTATTAAGAGTAGTCATGGTTCGATGGTTGAATTTCTCTGCTGTTGCTTTTGCCTTCTCTTACTTTTTTTCTTTTAGGCTGCTCGGGTAGTATCTTTATGCTTCAATTTCTCCTGCGTCTATGCTGAATCAATTCCATGAGCCCTGACTAAATTAGCAGGACAAAGTGAGCTCCGTCCGTTGAGAATTTTGTTATTTTAGTCTTCTTTTACTGAATATTCTTCAAGCACGCTTAGAAGGTTGTAGGATGCTGGCATCACGTATAAAAAGACAATAGGTATGCAGTGGCACCGTAGGCGCTTCGAAAAGATTGGGAAAGGTTCACCAAGGATTACTTCCTCAAGAGATCAACTTTGGTCTCAGTATTCCACCTTATCGACGCAAGCATTCCTGCAAGGAATTCAGATCTCGAGTATGGTAGTTGGCTGGGTCAGAATCAGGTTAGTCCCGTCCTCTGTCGCCTGCATCCAGCTACGCCTTTTACACCATTACATGATCTTAGAAACTTCCTTGACTTAGAATATGGCAACCACCATCACGTGCTGCTCTCTTTGATTCCTGTCATTTGCTCTGCAATTGATGCTTGCTTATTCCATTTTTTTATGGGGAAGCAATTCCTCTACAAGTACAAGGTTAGCGAAAATATAAACTTCATCCATGGATCGTTTAGCTGATTTATGATCAGCTGTGGTGAAAATGGATCCTCCCTCAGAATAGGGTCCACGGCTCTTGATCTGTCACTTACCAAGCACCGGTGGTGCCTTTGGTTATCACCAAGTAATGGTTATCTGATTGGATTTGTAATATTGAATCCATTCCCGTGCTAACATACATTTTTCAGTATGGACATGTTTTGCTAGACATGGTTGCTGGACCAATATTCACTAGATGTGGCTAATTCTCACATTTTTGTTGCAATTTAACTTTTTGCGTACTTACCTTTTGTTCTTTTCTCAGATTCCAATGACATTGATCACCAAATGCGGCAAGAGGAAGAAGAAGAAGAAGAATGGTGGTAAGAGACCTGAGGAAAATGGGCAAGATTTTATGAGAATCAGGGCCGTGAGGAGATACTTCTCCACATGGCCCAGTTATGGAATTACTGGCTCAAGCATTAGGAGCGTTTTATCATGACACGGTGATCAGAAATGGTAAACAAGAAATTTTGGTGACGAGGAAAGCTGACAGAAGGCGGAATTAGTAATATCGTTCGAGTCTAATATAAATGGACCGTCCTCAATTCACAGCAGCGTCCACTCATCTGTACCGACCAATCAATGCAAAGGCACATTGGGAAAATTTCATGGCCTCATGGGCTCGATTACCAGCTACAAGCATAGAACAGAATCAAGTCTACCCATGGTTTACGTTACAAGGACTAGTCGCTTCCGCACCAAATATAATCCTGCCCTAAATGAAACAATTGAATAAAGGATACTGATGAAGGCATGAGTTGAACAATATCAAATGACAAAGTTAACTCATGACATACAAATGGATTCGCAAGTAAACAAACATTCAATCAGAACCAAAACATCTCATTGCTGAAAATTTCAGTCACAGACATTATAGTTCAAACATAAACTGGTAGAATGCCGACAATTAGAAGCAGACAGTAAAGCAGTTCACAGCAAAATGCAGATTCTTCTACAACCTAAGAGGCGGCAGCAGCTTGCTTCCTAGGAGTTGCTTGAGTACCTTCCCTGAAGTTGGTCTTGAACCGGCGAGGCACATGGCGAAGATACCTCATACGACCAGTTCCAGTGGTCTTTCGCCTGATTGCCTTAACACTCCAGTTGTCTGCATGAACAATACAGAATGGCTAAATTCAGCATTTCATATGATTCTAAAATAGAAGTTCCAGCCTCTAAAAAGATAGCAATACCAACAAATAACAAAGAAGAGGAACCTATCCGAAGAAATGGCAACAGGAACCTTAGAATAACCAAATACTACAGTACAGACATGACACACCAAGATTGAGGGGAGTTAAAAAGGTGGAGCTAGAAACCTGTGCCATCGAAACATCAGACAGTCCCAAAATCATGCAAACCTTGGCTTTTACTTTACTGCTTTGTTTAAAGTACCATAGAGAAACAGAACCCGCTGACCTACTGAGTACTGAAAACATTGTTACTTGTATGGGCGACAAACTATTGAAATTGAAAATGGTAAAATTGAGAATCTAACATACTCATTATTTCAACAAGCGTCAAAATTCTAAACATGTAGTACCACAAAACAAAAGGTTACAGCTATAACAGTAGAACCCAACCATCTTCAAGCATGTGAAATTAGGTATGCGATGACTAAACGCACACAATATGAGACAATTCACATGAACCCTCTTTTGAGATTTTTGAAAAGTCGGGTTGCTCAACGAAAACAGAATTCAATAGACAGAACATCAACATGCTAAAAAAAGAGACGCCTACATAATACACACGAGACAAATGAAGCAAACATGATCACCAAAGTAATACATTCATAAAAGAAACCAAGTTAAACATGTCAACACATTATCAACTACCCTTTCATCCCAGATCTATCACAAATCAGTTAGCGCGCTCATTTTTGTCCCACAGTCACCAACCCCAATATCTCCCCATCAATCAAAATTTCCAAACTTTATAAAACAAAATCAGATACGCAAGCAATACACTCCGGACAAAACAACTCACAACATCACTTATATAACTTAACCTATAACCACTCCAACATTACAGAGCCGAAACATAGATAATAATTCCACCATGAACATTGCTGCTTCATCTCCCAATTCTCATTTCCACCAACCTCATATCAGTATATCCGACCACCACAATCAAAGTCACCACATCAAATGCAGAATATATTTGTGGAATGGACTTACCAAAGAAAAATGTCGAGCTCTTGTATCATGGGATTAGATTTGCCAACCAAAAAGTAGTGGTGGTCTGGGACTTGAAAAGATTAGCAGATGTGGAACAAGGTTTTTTTGTGTAAGCAAACTATGGGCTGTAGAACATAAGGAGGATCGTCTATGGATTAGATGACTTCATGTTTACTATTTCGAAGGGAAGCAGGTTGCTCTTTACAGGGATAAACAGCATGATTCATGGATCTGGAGGGGGCTGCTGAGGGTAAGGGATCAACCGATGATGAACCCTCGTGTTGTTGTTTTTTTTTTCATGCCAGGGGAGTATATGATCTTTCACTACAGAAGCAACCAAAAAAAACCTGGTTTGGAAACAGGATATATTGCCTAGACATTCTTTCCGGATATGGCTTGTTATGCATGGCAATATGAGGACTAAGAGGTGGTTGTATGATCGTGAAATCCTTTATGATGAGAGTTGTTAGCTATGTGGACATGAGTCTGAGACAGTGAAGCATGTGTTCTTGTATTGTGACTTTACTTTGCAGGTAAGGGAGGTTATCTTCACCAAGTTGAGGCCGTGATGCAAAGCAATCAATCTTGTGCAGTGGAGGGAATGGTATGGGAAGGTCTTAACAGGGAAGACGGAGCTGGCACGACGAAGAAGAAGAATGGTGGGTTCTTTTACTTACGAAGTTTGGAGGGAAATAAATTTTAGAATCTTTCAAACTACCCGATGCAGTGTAGATGAGAACATTAGACGAATAGAGAAGATTGGTTGGCATAGTTGACATGTATAGGAGGTTTGGTATAGGCATGGTTCTGTTTTGATATGTAAGGGACTATGAGGGTGTAGCAGGGTATCTGCATCTCCTTTTGAGAAATGATATAATTAGCGCTTTACCAAAAAAAAAAAAAACGAATCGCAGAATCCAATCCACAAACTCATATATCAAATGAAACAACTCATAACAGACTTTGAATCGAATCGAAAGGCACTCACACTTGCGCTTGCGTGCGGCGGGGAAAGCACAGGCGGAGCAACGACTCTTCTGGAGATGGAAGCTGCGGCGACCGCACCGGATACAGAGCGTGTGAGTTTTGTTCCTCCTCTTACCAAAACTCCCCGTTCCCTTTCCCTGCAACAAATCAAAACCGAAACCAAAACAAAAATCAAAATCACCATCGTCGAATCCAAAACCATGGCTCGCAGAATCCGATCAAATCGAAGAGATCACAGAGAGGCGAGAGAAGGGTACCATTTCCGCCGCTCGATGAAAACCCTAGAATGGAGGTGGTTTGGGAGTGAGTCATATATGGGGTCACAAGGGGTGGGCTGGGGTTTTAGGCTTTTTTCGTGGGCCTTATCTTTGTTTTGGGCTGGTCCATGAGATGATGTCGGCTTACGAGTTCCTGCTGGTTGATGATTTGGGCCTCGATGACCCGTAATATTCTGTTTGGGTTTGGGTTTGAGCTTGGGCTGTTTTCTTGGGCGGGCCTGGTGAGGAACCGTCGCCTGAAAAACTGGTAACTGTTCGCGGCAACCTAGTTACCATGGAGGGGAAGAAACAAGACACATTTGATATATATATACTATTTTCGTCAAAAAAGGATTTATATATATGCTGAATTTTTTTGAGATTTGATCAAAAAAAAATATTTTTTAATGATAGCGAGGTTTATGAGAGAAAATGAGAGAGGAGGATATGGTAGTGTAATGTAACAATGTAACAAATGATGATTTATTTTTGTATTTTTTATGTGAAAATATTACTAAATATGATATATTAATTATATATTAGAACGGTCCCAAACAAAAAATAGTTATTATAATATAAGACGAAAGGAGTATCTGGCTAAACGTTTGTAAGTTGTCATATTAAGAATTGATTTGGCATGTATTCATCTCGAAAAAAATGCAACATCTGTTAAAAATATCAGGATTAGAGATATACTTTGAAGAGGTGTATTATCTCATCAAAGATCATACGGATCATGGTATAATTAATTTTTCTAGACAACAGGATGTAACGCAAATCATCACATGATGTCTTTTGAATTGAATAGATTATCATTGAATCATCTCATTATAGTTGTCAAAATTCAGCTCAAATATCATGTTCGCATCATCGCACTCTTTTAGTCAAACCAGACCATACCTATTTACAATGATTGAAATATTATAATGGTTTTGGTCCCGAGCATTGTCATTTCAATTTTAACGAAAAATGATGGGAAGGAGGGCAACAACACTGCTTGCTAACGAAATTTCAAATTTATTTTCTTGAAACTCTCTCTCTCTCTAAGATAGTCCCTGTGACTATCATAGTTTTAAAATCATTATAATTCCGTTAATTATAGGTTATGGAAAAAACAAGATGTAAGTAGTCTTGTCCTTAGAAGATGTCGAGTATCCTTAATAATCTCTCGATTACATGTTATTTAATTAACATACTATTGAACTAACCCTTTTGGCAAGTTTTATTATCCCTATTATATATTTAAAAACTCTAATTACAATTAACGACAATTTTTTTAATAAAATGATAGTTGATTGAGTCTTAGTAAACAAGACCACATTACCACGAACACCTTTTTTTTTCGATTTTATTGGGATAAAAAGAGTATATATTTTTTAGACCAATTGCATGCATGGAAAGGGCGACAAAGATTGACCTTTTACAAAGAATATGTCACAAGTAGCATGCATGAACTCAATGATTAGGTATATAACTTGATTCTTTGTCATCTCTCGAGGTGTTGGCAACTAACTTCCCCCCAAACCAAACCCATACGGATCTGATATAGACACTTTCTATGATTAGGATGAGAATGACATCTCCATTGAAAGGTCATACATCATGCATGGTAGCGAATGTGTGTCACGTTATGAATTATAAATTGCTTCTCAATGAACATTACATCACATAATTATTATCCGTCGATTAATACAGATTTTATTCCCCTATATATAAAGATAAATATATAGAATATTAATTCCTCCTATATCAAGCCAATCATTATGAAGATATCGCTTTACTTGGCGCCTAACTTGCATGCAAAGAATGACGTGTTAAAACTTTGGACCTCCGTTATTTAGTTTATATTTCTGTTGTCTTAAAAACTGTCAAAGATAAAAAAAAAAATTAAAAAAAATTGACTTTTGTCACATAATATTATACCAATCAAATCGCAGGAATTCACTTTTTTACTTACCAAATCTGCGTAATATTTCACCTAAATCTTGTCGGGAATTGCCTATATATAATCAACAATCAACCATTTTTTTCGTCTCCACATCTCAGCCCTAAATTTACCGAAATCCCTAATTTCGAGAAATTTGAAACCCTAGCTTCGATTTCCAATATCTTTGTTGATTTGAAGCTAATTGTTTTGAGTTGTAATTGAAGCTTTTGAGTGGTTGATTTTCAATATGGCATGGAGAAACGTGATCTGCAACAACGAAGAGTTGGGACAAGAATACGCGCAAATCCTCCACATGAACGGACCCAATGAATGTGAAGTCCTCCTCGGATACGGCACCTATCGACTTTGTCGCATCGAAGAAGAGATGATGCAGGACGGTTTTTCTCTGAGGGTGATGTTATCCTAGTTGGCCCGATTGACGACGAACCTAATGTTCTCTATAAATATTCGACTCGTGAAGCTTATATGTTGTCTTGCAGGGGTGAGCTGCTAACATTTACACCAACTAATTACGGCAGGAGTTTTTGATAATGAGGACTTTGAGAAGGCTTATATGGAGCGATAGAATGGACATAAAGTATTTTCTTTTTTATTTTGAAAAAAAAAAACGAGTGGTGAATGTTATTTCGCAATAGACTATGTTCTGCAGCAGAAACACAAACCATATATATACTTTGAATCTTGATTATTATAACCATTAAATATTTGTTCTCTAAACCTACACGCGACTAAGTAATATGAGATGTGATGTGGATAAAGTAGTTTTTATGTTATTGCTAAAAAAAATTTCTCAAGTTTGATCCAAAGAGATGCAAAATGCTAAACGTATATGGTCCCTTTACCATGATGCATACCAATCACAACTTATGTATATCAGATAGTTGATCATTTTCTTGGACCACAAAACAATGGAATGGGATCATCGCATCGGTGCCGTTGATGATCTGGATAGTTGGATTTTCGATCCCACGATTCAGATTTGTTTCATGATTTAAGGATTGTTTTATTTTTTAACTTAGTTTTTATTGGTATAATTTTTTATGGAATATTTTTATTAATTTTTTTAGGTTTTTTAATAGGGTTTTAATTATTATTATTATTTTCAGATTTTTCAAGTGAAAAAAAAAAACCAATGTGAACAGCACAACAACACACCATGCTCCACGGCAGAGGATCCGACTCCCAAAACTATATTTAAAATATATAGAATGGAGTTTATTATGGTTTTGCCTTATCACATTGAACTCCATGGTCCTGAAAACGATCGATGTATAGGCATATGGTATGTCACTGACCTAGAAATTTGGTGCAATGCCCTATCGTGTAACTTGTGGATCATAGCATGTGCCAGTGGAGATGGACCACTAGTAGTAGCTATAGTTGACAAATATATGGACTTAGAATACTGAATACGAATAGTCGCAACCAAAGCCCTTAGGATGTGTATGGCAACTCTTTAATTTCTTAACCCAATATAAGTTATTGTCGTTTCCACAGCTTGCCCGTGCATTGACAGTGACGAGCAATCACATAAGAAACTACGTACGTTATCTGTCGAGAAAAAACATTGAAAGTTGGGATATGTCATCCCCTATGTTGTCAAGACCTCTTTATAAGGATGTTGATTATAATTAAACAATCGGCATATTGAAATTTGGGGAAAAAATTGCATCGATAGTGTAGTATAATGTTTTGCTATTGTTCATTGATTTTTGAAGGGAAGCACATATTTCTACTCTTCGATCAAATAACTTAATCGATCACAAGCTATATCATATATCAGCCCAGCCAAACGAGCTTACAAGTAACATATCGCACTAGTATTCTGCTAGCGCAGATGGCACATATCGCCAAACGTTGTTAGAGGCTTAGAGCATCTTGCCAGGCTCAAGTATTGCAAGAGATATGAACTAAATTTAGTGAAAGGCGATAGCTAGCTAGCTGTGGCATATTAAAGCTCACATGGTACAAAGGGTAGGTTTGAGTAGTCAATGAGCACACAATGCCTCATATGATCCTTGTGTACAATCTCACCATATGATTGCGAAATGAACTAGCTAGGTAGATAGAGAAGGAGAGGAGCATGGAGCTAGAGGGGCAAACAAATGAGATTTTTGATACATAAAGTGTAGGATTAGGAGGCCCAAAGACTAGGGGGAAAAGGGGAGGGGACTAGTCCAATGCATTGAGAGATGCTCTTTACAGATTTGAGATGGTCACCAATGAAAAATAAAGTTAAGGGCACTTCCCCTTCTTTATTGCCCTTGGAGGACTGCAGGAGTACTTGTTGAGAGGGAGAGAGAGGTCATTCAATGACCCTCTACAATTCACATTTCACTTTGATATCATTTTGCTTCAAGAAAAATTAAGATATGATGATTTCATGTAATTAAGGCTATTGATCAACAGTGCTAATCAAATAAAGTCTTTTTCGGGATGAATATAGCCGAATAGTGTTTCTTATCCATGAAATAACAGGCGGCGGATGATTTCATAAATTGTTATGATTGTCATATTGAATATAATAATAATCTTTTTATACCGTTATGATTTGTCTCCGTCATACTGTATATTTTTCTTTGATGTAAAGTATTGACAATCCAATCAACCTTTCGTTCCCTGCTTATTGTCGCAATTGCCAGTGGAATACCAACATCATTAATCAACATCGAAACAGACCTTTCCGAAGTTGACTATGTGCATCCATGTTGTCATCATAACAGAACTGGGACATATAAAATTATCACTGATACCAACATCATAACAGCAATTTGATTCTATAGAGAATATTCAAACTCCTATATTTTCTTGTCAACCACATGATACAAATCTTATCAAGAAAAATAAAATCTTGTATAATGCCTAAATACCCCCATGAACCAAAGCTAATTAACTAAATGATGTAGAGTCACTTATCTGTAAGGAGTAACAGGACTGTAGTTTGTTGGATGCATTAAGCTTAATTTATAATGTCTATTGGTAGTACTAACTCCGTTCTTATTTAATTACAACGATGTTTTTTTAGAGATAGTGAGATGTAAATGAGGTTTAAAAAAAATAATAAAAAAGAATGAATGAATGAGATGATGAAATAGTTTCATTATGTTAATATAAATTCATTATTAAATAATAAATAAATAAAAATATTATATTTATATTGAGATTGACAAAAAAGAAGTTATGATTAAATTGAAACGAGGGAGTATAGTTTTTTTATTGCCTTCCAAATATGAGGTGGCGCTTGATGCTGCTACAAATGAACAGCTGCAGGATGCAACCACGACAAGTTTTAAAATTTTGTACTGTTTTTAGTGAAACTTCTTGTGGTTACAAGAAGCACATAACCATTAATTCAAAAAAAAAAAAAAAAGGAAGAAGAAGAAGAAGAAGAAAGAAGCACATAACCATTAGTTTTCATGGAATTAGGAGGCAGGAGCTATCAGATTAGAGCAAGATTAGTACAAGTCCCTTTTTGTCCCAAAATTCATTTATATGACTTACATTTCCAAAACATTGACAATATATAGGGTACCAACCAATTACATGACTAGAAAGCTCAACCAACCTCCTCCTGGCTAGCTATTGACCTAACAACATACTACACAATTTCTCAAAAGCAAACAAAGATAGAGAAATCCCTAAGTTTGCAAAAAGCAAAATACCAAACACTATGCCCTCTCCACCTTCCCTAATGGGTCATGCCTAACTAAATAATATAAAAAAAAAAAAACAGCAATGTACAATATGTGCACAGGTCCCTCCAAAACTTTGGTCTGCATCGCGGAACTCCTTAGCCTAAGCAGATTTGTACACAAGCTTACGTTTGTGCCAAATGCGAGGTAGGCGGAAGAGAACGTTTACAGTCTGATTTCCAGCATGACTCGATGTCCATTGCGATTCTTGTGGCATCCATGGACGTGCCTAATAGGCCACGCTTAGTGAAACCTACCGCATACAAGCCATTCTCACCTTTCCATCCATTAGGAAATGGTCGTCTCGGCAAGCCATCCTTCTGGGAAAACATTTCTTTCTCCTGATAAAATATGGACAAGGTTAAGTTTTTTTGTTATTGATGCGATTGGAATCTAACTCTGTGAATTAATCAATTGTCAAAAAGAAAAATGACATATATACCTTAAGCCAAGAGGGTACATTGCTTTTGTAGCCAGTTGCCAAAATAATGGCATCGAAGTTCTCTACTACTCCATCCACAAACTCCACCCCGTTAGGCTTCAGACGCCTTATGCTGGGACGTACCTGCATATTGTTGATTTTCATTCGTTAGTAAAAGTTTATTAGAACTATTAGTCTGTTAGACTATACTTATGTAAAAATAACAATATATATATATATATACTAAGATCTTGTGTGGTTTTAGTGAATAGAGTTCCACACCATAGTAGATAAAAATTCGCTATGTGCATGCATCTCTCTTTTCTCAAGGACTATTTCTATTCGCAAAGACCTACAAGCGAGGCAATGAAAAGCAAACCTATAATAAAAAGAACAAAGTGATGATCACCATGGTACATACCTATCTTACAACTACAATGTACCCTTTTGATATGAACATGACATATAACACGTATACACGACCATATGTACGTACCTTAATATCGCCGCTCTTGATCTTATCGAATGTACCGACATCCAACACAGGCGTCTTCCCGGAGAGGTTCTTGAGCTGAAGGGGTCCCATCCGAGGGCGGTGGAGGCCGAGCCGAGAGGTGTCGCCGAGGATGAGCCATGAGAGGATGAGGAGGAGTGAGTCCACTAGGGCGATGGGCAGCCACTTAAGCAACCACATTGACAACCCAAAAGTTGATCTTCCTAGCATTTCTCTAGGCAAGATGTGCACCTTCACGCCAAAAGTTCAATGAGGACAAAAGATGTCCCAATCAAAAAGAATGAAATTCGATACGCGTTTCAATATAATGAAAAGAAATGTTTATGTAAAGTGTGAGATCGTACGCTTTAATACTGATTTACTGTCATTGATTTATGTAAAGTGCAGTCCGATGACGATAGTTACTAAAGATAGTGTGGCATCAAGAACCCAACTTAGAATCAAACCAGTACATAAATTTGCTATTATTAAGAATTTTATAGCTAGTGTGGTCCGGGTTCATCATACGCACAACCTAAGTGATGAGCAGTCAGTACTATTAATTTTTTGTAAAAGCTACAAATGACAGTATAGTTCGTTAAACAATATGCGGAATCTCAATTCAAAAGCTGGTTTTCCCATCATCAGATTTTGTACGGTTCATTAATTTCTTCTTAGTTATTGTCTTTGAACTATTAAGCACTGACTTTGTTTTCTCCCTTGTTAACAAACGAATCTCCCAATTTTCTTGCAAAATCCAAGATAGTTACTGTTACATCAAAAACTCAAAAAGGAACATAAACAACCGTCTTTTATGTGCTCATGTTTGTGGAATAATTATTGTCTTAATATTGTTATGGGATAAGATATTCGGAAACAAATCAAGCATTTTGTAAAATGAAACAAATTAACTTACTGTGTCTCTAACGACAATGGAAGGCATGGCACCATGGTGCCAAAGGTCCAAGCAAACTTCCATCCCTGAATTCCCACATCCGACCACCAACACCCTCTTCCCTCTGTACCCTTCCCCGCTCCGATACCCTCTCGTGTGCAGCACCTCTCCCTCGAACTCCCCCGCCCCTTCCATCTCGGGAACCACCACCTCCGCATTCTCCCCTGTGGCCACCACCAGCCACCTACACACGTACTCCACTTGTTGTAGGGGTTGGTGTATTTGTGGGTCTTCTGTCATCAGTTCAGATTTCGTGGTCACCCTGACCCTCCACATCCTGATCACCTCGTCGTACTCAGCACACACTACTGTGGTGCTGAATACGGGTTTGATACAGAACCTCGCCGCGTACTCTTTCAAGTACGCGACGAATTGTTGCTTCGTCGGGTATGGAGGGTACTCGGGAGGGAACGGCATCATGGGGAGCTCGCAGAAGGTTTTTGGTAAATGGAGACGGAGCCGGTCGTAGGTTCTTTGTTGCCACAAGGAGGCAATGCAGTTGCTTCTTTCGAGGACGAGGCTCGGAATGCCTTTTTCTCTCAGGCAGGCGGCCGCAGCTAGTCCTGACGGCCCCGCCCCTACTATCACTGGGCCCGTCACGAGGATACATCTCGTCGTGTTCTTCGTCGGTGGTGGTTGTTTTGTATGATGATGAAGATGATCATTTGACATCTTGCCATGGATTTCCGCCAGGTAGTTGCGCTCCATTTTGGATAATACTGTGAGAGTGTGGTTTTTTACTGTGATTTATAGTTGGATTAGTAGGGAGATTAAGGAAAAAGAGGATATTGTGTTTTTGGATCTTGGACTTAATGATGATCCCATCCAGATAAATCTGAACATGTGCAAGTGTGCTGGTTTGAGGTTATCCAAAACAGAGGAGGATTAAGTGACTGTTAATTGAAGTAAATGGATTGAATTTTTAGTGGTGAGTGATTTTTTTTTTTTGATAAGTTGGGATTTTTGACTGAAATGTAGGGTGAGGTTCTTATCCAAATTGAGAGAAGAACAAGTTGTGGTTTCCGTTGGTTTTTTGATGAAAAATGGGAAAAATGAGTTGAAATTGATGAGAGGAGAACGAGAGAGACGGGAGAGAGAGTATTGAGATGAGAATGCAAGAGTGAGATATCTCACTCCCTGTTCTCTTTTATATATATATATATAAATTCCTTTTGTTCAAAGAGAACATGAACGAGAAAGGAAAAAAAAAAAGGAAGGTTTTCTTTAAATATGATATTTTGATATTCCATATAAGAATATTAACAGACACTCTTCATGATTACAACAGGCGCGTATAGCACAGGAGCGCTCACACCCTTGCTTTTGTTAATAGCAAACTCGACCTAATAGGCATCTTCATGAAATGTCTAGATTGCGAATCTTTCTCACTTCTTTAGGATCTGATAAATCGATCATGATCGTGATGAAAGTTTGAAATGAAAAAGGACCATAATATTTCCTAGTTACATGTCATATGGTCAAACCAAGATATCTGCTTTTATGTTTATAGACTTCTGGTTTCCATAGTATGTGATTCAAAATTTGATGCTTGGATTATGTGGTTACTATGATGCTTTGTGGGATGCTTTGAGTAGAAAAATTTAAATGAGGTTTAGAGCACACAATGAAAACAAGCTTATTCAGTGGACAGACCAACGTGAAAGTAGAAGAACGGCAGAGAAAACTTTGAGTGCACAATCACAAATCACTTTCATCTTTTCTGTGTTATGCCAAAGCATTGATCGATCATATAATATACAGGAGTATAATTTAATTAGCAAGAAAAGAGGATTCCATTAACTTCACAATGCACCACATATATTTGGCATGAACCGTATATAGTTGTCGGACGGCTATATAAAGTAGGATGCTCGACTATTTTGGGTGCATATTCGCGTCGAAAAGTGATAGTTCGCTAGCCTAATAGCACGCACTGCAAGTAAAGGAGTCGAGATTAGAGTTGGGCAAATATCAAAAATCAAGTTAAAGGCTCGCAAAAGCTTGGCTTTAATGATCTTAAACTAACCATTTTGGGAAAGAATAATCTGGTGATGTACTTCGCCTATAACCCAAAAAACAACAGGAATCATTAGAGTGGTGATTTGAATCTAGTTAATGAATTGATTGTGTTTAAGTGGTCTTTGTGGTCATCCATGACGGAAAGGGTAAAGCTCCCAACATAACCAGGTGGATCCTGTAAATCTTTGATTCATTAAGCCTGGATTAAATTATGAAGGTCAAACTTTAATTTATCAGAAATTTGAAGCTATAACATACAGACAGATCATTGTTCGTATGTGAGATATGTAAATATGTGATTCTAAATATTTATCACTAAAATCTAAACCAAAGATTTGTTATCTTAGATCTCGGTGTTACCACACTGGGATCGTATTATGATAAATTATCTAGCAAAGTACTTCATGTGACCTTCATATCTAAAATTTGTTCAATACAAAAGCAAGACAATCTTCTTCGACTATTTAATCTCGTTTTATAATAGAATTATTTGAATTGTTATTTTTGTACAAACAAAATAAGCTATTACGTGCCCATCTTATGATAGGTAGTTCTAAACATAAGGAATATCATTAAACAAGTGGGCTTGCATTAGGCCCGTATTTACATGTTTGGGCCTGAAGTAGATTAAAATTTGATGGTCTGGTTGCTTGGAGCACTGGGCTAGCTCAACTTGCCCCAGTTAGCAATTAATTGGGTTGGGTTTGAGCTCAAAACTATGAGGTTATGCCAGTGGTAAGTCCAAAATACGAGGTGTGAGCCATTCTCCATGGCCCAATCAACTCAACATAATTTTGAATTGTCCGTCCGAAATCTTGCGACAAATGTTACAATCATCGTGGACAATAACGATTATAAAATGTTTGTTTTGACCATGTTGATACTTGTGTTGTGATGCATGATTGTTGCGTAGAGATATTAACAATTCTACAAAAACCATATATATAATGAGCGTGAAAGATTTTAGAGTAAATCATACAATAGTTTATTGAAGGAAATATATAAATATAACACATATTGCAAAACAAAACCTTATGTGAGGGAGCTTATGAATTACTACTGGTTTTTATTTCTGTTATGAAAAGCATTGAACGAAGGATAAACACATCAAATTTTGTCAATCAGATAAACACGTCAATGATAATTGTAGAATTTGAACTTTATCTCTACAATTTTGTTCACTTTGTAAAATATTATCATTTATAATCCATTCTATAATAAACAGTACAGAAATTTGTTCAAGCAGGAATCAGTACAGACTGATCGACCGTGTTCACTAATTAATAAAATTGAGATCGTTGTCCATTACAAAAAAGGACCCAGCATGCTTGCTGAAGTCCATGCCAATGAATTGATTCAAACAGCCTCATTGTCTCTATGCACCAAATTGGATGGTGATATCTAACTCTCCCACCGACTCCATAACACAACTAGCAACAAGTTCCAATGTTCCAATCCTTAATTATGATTTCGCATCCAAGTAATAAACGTACGTGACCACAACTACATTGCGTAGATTAGTTTAATCTCCGAGTGATTGGATCGAACTGAGGTGTTACTTATACGAAGATATTATCCATTTTGGGATCGCCAACAAACATTAGTAACATTAATTAAATGTCTGTTGAAATACGTCTTGATAAGTTGACTACATCCTTGATAAACCAAAATTGCATCTTACTATCAGTCAAGCCACATATCCCCCCCCCCCCCCCCCCCCCCCCCCCCCTCGCAATGAGAGGCGACATATGTATCATATATACACAAAGTTGCGTAATGTCCCGAGTCGTCCATCACATAAAACAGTATAAGAGAAGCATGTGAATCATACTCATATCTCAACCTAAAACCTTAACCAATAAGTAATTACTGGCTAACATATATTCGCCCTGTTAATACCTTTCATATCTCAATAGCTACAAGTGTACGCTCCATCGCAATATACGCAACAAAAACAGGCATCTTTAGTTCTGAGTTTTTATAATTATTCCAGCACACAATGCCACTATCAATATAAGTGAGGCTGGGACAGTTGCGACATTAACTGCCCTCAAATTCATTTCACAGCACCCCTCACTCACTTATCAATGGAAAGTCGATACAAGTCAGTGCTGTGCTGCTGTGCCGCCACCACCCCCCACATTGTTTTTCTTCACCTATATTTATTAAATGCCCTTCTTGCTCCCTAACTTTCCTCATCTGTTTCTGGTACCTTTTTTATGTTTCATGTGCATCAACTAGCTGCTATAAAATCTTACTCTAGGATCACATATTGGGCACGCAACTCTTCACCCACCTGTGCGTGCTGCAAATCTAGCAAGCTCGACAACTATGGAGTTTCATATCCTACCCATCTTCGCCTTCGTTTCTGTGAGTGTTTATAAGACGAAAAACGAATCCCATTGGGCATTTATGGGTTTTGATCATCAGAAAGTCCTGATTATTTCGTGTGGGGGTTTGTTCAGGTAGTTCTTATTGGAGTCAGCCATGCGACTCTGCCATCTGAAGTTTACTGGAAGAAGATGTTGCCGTACACGGCCATGCCCAAGGCTGTCACAGACGCCTTGCATCCTGGTTTGTTCCACCCATCGCAATCATATTGATAATCATCCAAGACCAATAATATTTCTTATCACCTTACTTGCATGCTAAACTTCCATACTTCGTTCTATATCTTGTTATTTCGCCTTTCAAAGCTTTTTACCAAATCACCTGCAGAATGGCTGGAAGAGAAAACTTCCGTCAGTGTCGGCTTCGGCGGCGTCGGCGTCCACACCGGCAAGGGCGGCACGACTGTGAGCGTGGGCCATGGCAGTGTCGGCGTCCACACCGGCAAGGGCACCATCGTCGGCGTAGGCCATGGCAGCGTTGGCGTCCACACCGGCAAGGGCACCTCCGTCAGCGTCGGCCACAAGGGCGGTGTCGGAGTCTCCACCGGCGGCGGCAAGACCGGAGTCCACGTCGGAAAGGGCGGAGTCTCGGTGGGCACACGCACCAAGTCAGGAAAGCCCGTCCACGTCGTAGTCCAACCCGGCCCCAACCCATTTAACTATATCTATGCTGCCAGTGAGACCCAACTCAAAACCGATCCCGCCACCGCCCTCTTCTTCCTTCAAAAGGACCTAACGGTCGGGACACAAATGACCCTACAGTTCACAACCCACCCCAAGAACGATGCCGTCTTCCTCCCCAGGAGGGTGGCCGACGCGATCCCCTTCTCATCGGATAAGCTCCCGGCCATACTCAGCCGGTTCTCGATTGACCCGAATTCCGACAAAGCGGCAATCATGAAGGAAACTGTCAAGGAATGTGAGACGAAGGCGATCAAGGGCGAGGACAAGTACTGTGCCACCTCGCTGGAGTCCATGGTGGACTACGCCGCCTCAAAGCTGGGAAAGAATGTTGAGGCGGTGTCCACCTATGCAGGAAAGGAGGAGAAAAAGGATAAATACACGATCACTCGAGTCAAGAGGATCGATGTGGGTGAACAGGCCGTGGCGTGCCACAAGGAGAGGTACGCGTATGCCGTGTTCTACTGTCACACGACAGAGAGCACGGAGGCGTACGAGCTGGAGCTGGCCGGCGAGGGTGGCGGGAAAGTGAAGGCCGCAGCCGTGTGCCACCTCGACACCACCGCTTGGAATCCCAAGCACCTAGCTTTCCAGGTGCTCGGGGTTAAGCCCGGGAGCATCCCGGTGTGCCATTTCCTGCCGGAGGATCACATCGTGTGGGTCCGCAGCGGCTAGGAACGAACGATTGCATGGATGTTTTACATTGTATCCTGGTTTGCTAGTTTGTTGGGGCTTGATATTTATAATATAAACGATATTATGCATGTAATGGTTCCAATAAGTCAGACGCTGCATGTGTGCAACAAAATTGTACTTCTGGCCAAAACAGAACAGAATACTCCCAATACCTTGAAGGTTATAACTGCAGGGAAAGAATGATAATGTACTAGCATACAATGAAAATCATGCACAACAAATCCAACTAGAAGAAAGTTCAGCACAATATCAGCTAGACCATGATGCAAATATTATAATACTGAAACTTTGGACAACTTTCACATTTCCATATCCCAGACCACTGGAATCTGAGACTTAAGAGAAAATATTCAGTAGCTTTGAACTTAGCTCCTAGAAGTATCAGGAATGAAGCTCTCGCTCTCGCCTGATGCGCTCACAAGTATAAGATGTATGACGAAGTAAAAGTATAAGATGTATGAGCCCATAGTATCCCCTACGATATCGGCATTAGATAATCGTACTGATAAGTGATAAATGATCGCAGAACAAGTTGGTCTCGGAGTTGGACCTATTGGTCCAAAAAACACAAAAATCAACATCTAAGATGCTACTTTACAGTACAAGCTCACCACCATGCCACATCCAGTTACTATCATGCAGTTGTATACTTTTCTAAAGAATCTAATCAATTTTATCACTGGTTTCCATAAGAATCAATGAATCTCAACTACAA
Source organism: Drosera capensis (assembly GCA_001925005.1). Classification (NCBI taxonomy): domain Eukaryota; kingdom Viridiplantae; phylum Streptophyta; class Magnoliopsida; order Caryophyllales; family Droseraceae; genus Drosera; species Drosera capensis. The sequence goes on along the minus strand of LIEC01012227.1, from coordinate 81,455 downwards.
ACTAAGCCGATCAACTGTAATGATAATGGGTTGAAGAACCATCAACACCACCAAGACAACTCTACACAACTAACTAGCTCCAAACAAAATCCCAATCACTTAGAGCACAAATGAAAGCTTATTCCAAACAAGAGGATGTACATGATTGGGTGGACTTACATGGTAACCTTGTCCGTCACTGATGAGATTATAAGAAGGCGCCAACCCGATCATTTTCCATGAAGAGATATAAACAAGATGAACGGCAAGCTGTATGATCTTTTCTGATTCTCGAGGTTCAAGATGTTGTACAGGTTGCCATGTTGTCGAAGCAGATGACATAACATCAATTCCGGATTCTTCTGCAAAAGGATCAAATGAAGTTATGATGCAGTTCTAATCTCCAACGACGAAGATTCTAAACCCAGATTAAATTGTCCAAAATTTGGACTACCTATAAGAGGGCAGCGACAAACAAGCATAGAGAACAGTAATCTAATTTTTGGCAGAAATTGTAATGAAGTAGCAAGTTTTAACTAAAGATAAAACAAGTTGATAACTAATTCAGTTTCATAACGATGACGTGCAATCCAATCCAACGCTTCAAATTTTTAGACCGAACTTTTGAACAGTCATTTTAAAAAGTTGTAGCAATGAAGCACTACACTGATACAGCAAGTCACAATCATTTTAAAAAGTTCTATGAATGAAACAATTCAACAAGCGACGATTGACGAACGGTGGGAAGTCAATTGCATTGTTTGCCAATACAAAGAAACCCATGTAAAAATCACTATATTCCCTGCCTGCCGAGCTTTGTTACAAGGAGACATGCCATTGAAGTATGTGAAAGAGACAGTGCATCTGAAAATAGATCATAGGGGACCACGGCCCAGTCTGAGAAATAATGTTTTGCACAAATATACAGTCAGTCAGCCTTAAATATTCAGGCAATCGCAACTACCCTTTTGACACAGTAACGCTTCTTTCCCATTACTAGAATCGTGGCATTCTTCTACTTGTTATTTCCTCAAAAAATAGGGTATAAAATCCAAGTTGTTCAAAGAAGACATGGATTTCATGATCATTCACAATCATCAAGGCTATAAAACGAAAAGAATTTATTATACCTTTTGGCACATTTCAGTATACTAGAGGTTGATGCAGCCAGCTATTGCTGAACCTCGGAGAGATTAACATCTCGGACATGCGAAGAAAGTTCCCAGGATACACTGAAAGGAACTAAAATGCACATTCGTCCCTTAATCAATCTCCCGTGTATTCACAATGGAAGTGTTCAAAAGCTTCAGCCTCTGCAGTCAGCATGCAAGCCCAACATCAAAACTGCATGAGATGAAACTGCCAATCTGCAATACTGCTGCACATGCTAGCTGAGAACCCGATGACAAGAAGCATCACCATATTTAACACAGTTCCAGCCTGCTATTTGCCCTTTCAATAGGAAATCCAAGCAAGACAAATCAAGAGATCTGTATGATGATAGTTGATCAGAGGGGTGACATTCTTTCTAATTGTGGTTGTGGTGGACCTTGACCAATTTTCAGAATCAATCCCCCAACAAGCTCAAGCAAAATACTTCAGATAGCTTTCTAAACGTTTATGAACAAGCGGTCATGGCCATAGAGATGACAATCAAAGAAACCAACTACACTCTGGTGAAACTATCAGCCAGTCAAACTGCATTTAGCACCCTACTTCTGAACTCCAAGTCATGAGAAGTGACCAATCTTTTATCAGGATTCACCGACCGGAAGAAGAGAATGTATCAAAGTTGATCAATAGTATACCAAGCATGGCAAATACAAGAAAGTTATGGTTGAAGTGAACCTTCATCCATAATTTCATCCACTTGAAGTGGCTCCAGTGAACCCCATGTCCTGCCAACCTTGAGTTTCACTTGCAAGGGAACTGGAAAACAGAAGGTCAAGGAAGCGTAAACCATACAAGAGGCGAAGAAGCGATTCATGGACCTAGATAAAACACAAACCTAGAAGAGAACCAGCACTTTCCATGCTCGATTTCAGCAGCTGACCAGCTTCTTTAACGAAAGCAGGATCAACTTCCATAACCAACTCATCATGCACCTGTATAGTACAACAAAAACAGCTTCCATCACAGTTAGAGGCAGCGGCAGACCACAAGAAGGTGTATAACAGATTAATTCGTGAACATAAATAAAGCAAGCAAGTTTCATGTTCTAATAACCAGTAAAGCACAAGTATTAAAAAATGATGTCTTCAACTGCAAGCAAAAACCTGCAAAAGAATTCGGCATCGACCCTTGAGCACTAGGTACTTTGATACAGCTGTGTCAAGGGAAGCAGGTGTTTCCACTCCAGTAATCACAGAATGGATCTTTAGCATTGCAACCTTGATTATGTCAGCAGCAGATCCCTGTAAAACAGCATCAACGGAAAAAGTTGAAACACTCAAGACTGAACTTTTTGTAAACCATTAAAAAAAGAAAACAAACAAATGATCCAACCTGACAAATTGAATTCACTGCTTGCCTCTGAGCTTTTGATTTCTCTTTGCTGTTGCCAAACCGAATTTTGGACAAGAAGCGTTTCCTACCAATTAAGGTCTTCACATATCTACACCAAAAGATGGCATACGAGTCTCTTGTCAGACAAAAAAAATTAAGCAGAGGGTATCATAGAAGACACTAAATAATAAATCAGGGAATTAATAACATTGGCCAAAACAAGGTTCAGACATAAACCATCCCAAGTCCTAACACTTCTAAAATCCACTTAGCATGTTCATGTAATTGAAATCTGGTATCATGTCTACCACTTGATGTGTAAAGAAAGGGAATAAGCTTGATGAACAAGGAGGGAGTAACATTTTACCCATGCTGGCGACAGCAAGCAACTGCTTCATGTAACCAAGATGCAACACCAGGAAAAGAACTCTTAAAACTCTGAATTTTCTCTTTAGCTTCCTCAGCACTACAGTTTAGTTGTTCTGCAAGAGAAGTGGTGCCCATTCCATAGAGAATTCCATAGACTAGCCTTTTTGTGTGTTCTCGCTCTTTCGAAGACACGTCAATCTCTGGTTTGCCAGTCCATCTAGATGCTATCATGGTAAAGGGATCACCATGTGGCTTACTGAAGAGCTCGATAAGATAAGAATCCTTTGAGAAGTGAGCCATCAACCGCAGTTCTATTTGAGAATAATCAGCTGTCAACAGAAACCAGTTGTCCTGCAACAAAAATAGAGCCAATGAATTACTTTCGTAACCCACAATGTAATTCATAAAAAACATATCCACCAATCAATTATTATATACTGATTGAATGTTAAAAGTACAGGAAGCACTAGGGGTGGAGGAAGGCTGGAGAAGGATAGGGCATACCTCTGTTGGAATAAAGAACTCACGAGCATTGATCTTACAGCGTTGGGGATCAGTTAGGCGCTCACTGTCTTGGAACATTTTGAATTCGACCATGTGCTCAACACACTACACAATTACAATCAACTAATGGCTTATCTCAGTGCTAACTCCATATGCATAGAAGAAAAGGGCGAATTCAAGACAGCATTCTTTTTTCTTTTTTCTTTTTGGTCGAATTCAAGACAGCATTTTAGCTTAAGAGAACATGGTTAGACAAGCAGCAGGCTAGAAATGACAACAGTGCACCTGAAGATTAGGTTCCTCCATTGCAAGTCGTCCAGTTGCTGTTGAAGTCTGAAGCCAATGACCATGTAGTGTGTATTTCTGTGTCTCTGTAGACAGCCGTGCCAACGAGCAAATTGATCCTAAAGTACTATTCATAAGCTTTGCTAATGTCCGATGCTCCTTGATGATTGGAACGATAGGATGCTCATCCCTGGATAAACAAGAAGTTTCCTGGGTGAGGAGAAAGCATACTTACACTGATAGTGTAAACTACTAGAGTTCTGTGATGAAAAGAAAGATATACAATAGTGAGAACAACATCTCAAATAAGGCAGAGGAATCGAGGGTAACATAACGAGAAAAAAGGTTTGTTGCTAAATACACATCTTTTATCAACCTATCCATGATCGACAACACTCAGGAGCTTGCATAACATAAGCAAATGAAGATTTATGAAGTAGACTAAACCAACGGGAATACGGGATAACATGCAATCCACTTACTTACGGAATGAAACTACAGGAGGACTGACAATGCAAGTATACAGCAGCATATCTCAGTAACTTCATATCTAATCCAGTAACAATTTGTAAATTGAACTCTTGCACCCATCTGTCCCAGGCAAGAGTCTTATTATATTAGTACCAAATTACTTGCAAGATAAACTCTATGAAAGACATGAGCTAACATCAAGATGACTAACAGCAAGCAATAGGAAAGCATCGAGCAGTCAAAGCACCATCATATTATTTTACAACACTGCAAGTATACTGGTAAAAATAGTAAAAGCATCATCAGTATTGAGATCTACACCATCAAGAACCGAAATAGTTAGATTCTGGGACATTACCTCAGCATGTCCAAACAATGCTTGTCAGTACTTGCATGATGCTTTCCTTTATTATGTCCTTCAGGAATTGGGAGCTTCAAGTGCTCATATAACACATTTGCGATATCTGCTGGCATATACAATGAAAATGTCCTGCCAGCAAGCTTGTAAGCCTCTTTTTCAAGACTCCTAAGCTTCTTTCCCAACAAATGCCTTGCCTGAAGGCAACCATCCATATCTACGCCTATCCCCCAAGCCTCCATGTTCGCTAGAACATGAACCTTAAAAGATGAGAACAATCAGACAAGATAATCTAGAAAAAGAATATGGACAAATACTGGTCAGAGAAAAGCGAATTCAGTAACCATAGCAGAAAGCTAGTGATATCTAACACAACATTATTGAACAAACTTGGATACAGAATAATAAAGCGAAAAAAAAACTAAAATTATGGAATAACAGTATCATATTAACAACTCCAGGTCAAGGATTAACAGAAGAAAACACACTTTGTCCCCTTGTCAAGAAAGATGCCAATGTATTTAGTACTTCTGGATCACTTGGCTAGAAAAGTTAAACCACATATAATGGATTTGAAACTTTGTTACTAACCAGAGGAATTTCTACTCGCAAAAGAGACTCCACCAGATCTTCAGAAACAAGCAACTTCCACAAAACATTGCACAATGCTCGTATTTGTGCTGCATGGCGACAGCAACCATTGTGAGCAGCTCTCCTCATCTGATTTTTCCACCTCCCACTCCGGTTAGCAGCAGCCAAGTCTTCGCTAGATAATCTTCTTTTAATTTCCTGTGTAGTTGTAGATGCAGTAAGCAACAGATACCAGCTAACATGCTAAGAGAGTGATCGAGTTCAAAACTTTTTCCCCATCCAAAGTATGTCACAGAAACCGAATAAGTCACCCAAACCTTTTAGTGAGAATGAAGAATCTAAGGGAACTTCATGCGGATACTTCAGAAACAAACTAGTACTCCTTCCATCCCATAAAAAATATATAAGGTTGCATCATCAATTTACTATTTAACACGTAATTTAAGGAGGTTCGTTATTCATCTTAACGACGTAAAAAAATTAGGTCGCTGGTTCAAGGTCGAAGTACATAACTTAAATTATCATTAAAACAGCGGACGATTCATAACTTGAATAATTTTATTGCTGACATAAACCAATGTTGCGTTTTTTATGGGACGGAGGTAGTAATATGCAACTCGGTTAGGCACACCCCTCTTCCTGCTATGTTTTTCATCACAAACAAAAGCCCCTAGCCTTTAAATAAAGAAAAGCTTCACCATGTGCATGTTCCAGGTAAGATTCCTTTAATGGGCTTCTGATGGAAAGTTTGTCAATGGAATTGATTTCTCATGGAAAATAACATAGCCCACAACTACTTTCTAATCTTGTCTGGCTCTTTCATTAACAAGGAAAGCTGGAATGAAAAGCAGAGCATTTTCTAGTTTCTGGGAATTCGGAGTTCCAACCCTATATTCCAGCAACAATAACTAGCTTCACATATGTCAAGGTCTGCCAATTGTAGAGAACTCTTTTTGATTGAAAAGCTGCCCAATCAGAGAGGCCAACTTGTGTCAACAATAACTAGAAAATAGTAAATCAGGAAATAATGAAATGTAAGGATTCAGGTCTACTAGCAGCAACAAGTACCTTCTCAAGGTTTGGGTTGGAACTCCTCTCATCATCAGGCCAAAGGATCCACGCTACAATACACAAGTCGATACCATCTTTTACACAAATAGGGGGCAATGATTTGTGCGCACCATCAAGAAGTTCATGGCCAACCCTATTAGAGAATTGACTCTGGTTGTTCAATCGATGCAAGGGTACAACAGCATGTTTTAGAACTTGAACTTGAACTTTCAAATTCCAAGTAAATTTTTGGACGTTACTTCTCCCCATTATCATACCAATCCTGTTCCATCGAAGATATACTAATTCAAACAGATCAGCTTGATCCAATGAGCTCTCCGGGTTTGATGCATTAGCAGATTGCTCAACACACCCACTACTCCGGGAGCGAAGCAGATCCCTTGGAATGCTAAGGTAGTACACGGGAGAATTCTCCCAACATATTGCAATACCCTGAACTTCGAACGCAACCTGAGAATTCATTTCTGACCTTTTGTTGAAATGAAGATCAAAATAAAAGACGGCAGCAGAATCCCAAAGATCCAAGAAAGAATCAATTCCACCATGTATACTGGATGCAGTGATAGGACCATCATCCGCCAAGTGGACCTTGTGCTTGTATTCAATATCGGTACTCAGGGACGTAGGCTTGACGTTACTCAAACACCCATTATGGAGTGATTTATCCTCATTAGTGTTTCCCAGTAAACTAGCAGGTAAGGTTTCTGCTTCTAACTTGGAGCTGCTTGTGGAACACGGGGGAACTGATGTATATCCCGCAACAGCAAAATTTATGGAAGGTACTGTATGATGCATGGTGCAATCAGGATTTACTTCTGCATGAATTCCGGATCTATCATCCAATATCCTACGCTCGCAAACATCAACTATTAAATCAACTGCACTACTGCCTTCTTCACCAATCTTGGAAGGCCCATCTGAGACAGTTTTCAATTGTTTTTGAAGGCCGAGCAAGCTAACCATATCAGTTTCCTCTGAGGAGGGACTCGAATCTTCTTTTTTAGCGATTACACCAGCTCTAGGTGACAAGAGTTGTCGAGAAAACTGGGGAATATCTACTCCAAGAGATTTAAAAGCTGAGAATGCTGCAACCCTAGCCTCCTCGGCTTTTTCAAGGACAATTCTTCGAGCACCATTCTTAATTTTCTTCGCCACACCCAACTGAATATGGCGCTGTGCTGAATTTTCTGAACCATTACGAGGAATCAGATGCATGATAAGCAAGCAACAATAATGATAATCAGCATTAAATCATAAACCTATCGAAGAAAAAGCTCCAGACAATTGTATATCCAATCCAACAAAAATTGAAGTGGCTGCCACAGAAAGTGGGGAGCTGAAAAAATTGTACTCAACATGCAAATCGAAGAAATGAGAGATAAATGTAAGCGGCATTGCCATGTCATGGACATGCTTTGCAGCGGATGAGGTTAATGTGAGAAAGCTTAGTTGATAGTGATCATACTTCAACATAAGGCTTCCAGCTAAGAGCGTGGGGAAAACAAACAGAGAAAGCTAATAAAATAATTAGGGCTGCTTGACTGAATTTCAGGAATTATATTCATTTGAATATCCAAGAAAAGCAATAATCACATTTTTATCTGAATTCAGACATCCCTACGCTATACATGTTATTTAGACATGCTCCATATATAAAATCAAGAAAAGAAGCATGATCAGGGTTTAATGAGTAAATGCTTTTTTAATAAGCAAGACGAGAAGTTCTATAGTACTTTCTCGCACTAGAGAAAGTAATAGCACAAGGTAATAGGATAGCGCAATATTCTGTTCTAAAACTTTTCTTAAGGAACAGCACTTCTAAGCAAATGTTAAACAAGCATAGGTTTTAAAGAGGTAAAAAGTGGTCGGGATCAATTCCGGAGTATTAGTCTTCACAAAGAGTGTATCACGGCCATACGAAACTTTCATCGGCCCACATTTATTTCATGTACTCACAAATGTTTCATACACATGTCGCATAAGAACTTTAAACAAATACACAAATTTCACCTTGTGCGGCCCATGATGAAGTTTCAAAAAGGGCTGCAGCTATTTCAGTGACTGATGCTTCAGCAATTGCCTGAGGGGTACGCAAGCCAGCTTTATACAGAGCTCTGGCCCGAGAACCCTAAGAAAAGCAGAATCAGGAAGATCAGAATGCTGTATAATCCCGGGAATATCCACTAGTGGGTTCGAAGATCCTTGGACAAGAATGAAGACCTCCCTAGAAGTCTCACCTTCACATATGGAATTGTAGTGAGCTCTACTATTTCCGCCCTGACACCGAAACATATACGATTCTGAAATTTGGAAACTAAACCTTCTAAATCATGCCAACCAAGCCTTTCACAGAATAATGAAACCATAGATGCAAAACGTCCTGCATTCTCTTGCAAGGCTTGAACCATCCCTCTAGCCACTTTAAAGGCATCGCAAACCTCACCCACGGGCACTTCCTTCAAACCAAAGCTCAAGGAATCAAACATCAAATGAACTTAAAGCACGAAGCTATGTCACCCAACCTCTGAATTTTCAATTGGAACTCATAACAGAAAAATAATAGTGCCAATTTATTGTTGACTCCGTTTCAAATTAAACATTACCAATCCTGCATCTAAAATCTATATGAAACTTACGCAAGGTTCAAAATGAAGTCAAAACAATCCAGTAAAGTGAAAAACAAAAGCATAAGTGGAAAAGAAAATACCAAACAAGCCGAGAGGGCTACTAAAGCCTTACACTCAACTGTCAATAGACAATTTAAATTACCTGCACCAGACGTGACAGCATTAGTGCAACATAGAATCGTTTACAGATACGAAGAGATTGCTCATCTGAAAATAAATTGCTATTTGCATCTGTTCTCCAGGAACCTTGTCCATGCAACCCTTTGGTCCTATCTCTTGATTGGTTTGAAATTCGCACAGGAGCACCATGGGCCATCCGCATCAAAAACGGTTCGACCACACCAACACGGTTGCCAACTGACTAAATTCAAAACGCAAGAGAAAGTCCAGTTACTACATTCACTTAAAAAAGATGTATGTAATTGAAAGAACACATCAATGTGGGGCTTAACTTCATCAGGGCAACCAAATTTAAATTTGTTGTCTCACAACAAAAACTTCCTGGTTCAAAGCAGCACATTAATTAAGTAAAGAAAAAGAAAGCTGCAAAAACAGAAATGTGGGGCTCAACTCCATCTAATCAGACAGAGGGTGAAAGTTAAAGGATTGTTATTTCTAAAAACATGATCTGGTATCTGATTCTGTGCTAGTATCCAACACAATAAGCCGATAGGAACAGACCAAAAGGTTACCTGGTCTAGAGCAGACAATTCCATGAACCTTTCATAAAATAACTCCCAATCTGGCTCAACTTCAACATTAGTCGGTGTTACTAGGAACACTAAGTGCAAATCAGAAGCTAAAACGAACCCTTCTCTTGCCCTTGATAGATCATCCAGAACAATCTGGAAGAAAAAGAAACAGACAAATAAAGGGATGTCCACTAGGGAAACTGGGATAAAACCATCATGACATTTTCTATGCCTTGATGAAGTGGCAGACCATCAAGACTCTGACATGGACAAAAAAGGGATAAAAGAAATCACGACAGGAAAAAAACAACAAAAATTTAAGCACAAAAAGATGAACACAAAAAATATGAAATACCCAAAGAGGATGAAACGGAAGCACCGCAGAATACTTACTAAAGATTCTTCAGGACAAAGGGAGCTGCCAAAGGCTGCACGTCCAAGAGGAGTAGCACAGTACAACTTCGTATCGTCGTTCCATTCAAGAAACTTCCGGTGGCACAACCACTTGAGAGAATCTTGAGCAGACTTTACTACATCCTCAAATGGTTTCGTGGAATTCAAGAGGGTGCACTTTACATACCGATGAATGTCATTAGCAGTTTGAACCATCCCACCAGCCACTACTTCTAAAATTGCATGAGTCATTCCATTTTTATCTTCTGAGAGACAAGACTGCAATGGTGGGCAGCTGTCATTCAGAAGATTCTTTATTCTTTTTACATCCTCAGGTCTACAAATCAGAACCTGGTTTAAGCAAGACATTTACAATTTCAATAAACGTGCTTCCACACCAGAAGTATGCAGCTGGTTATAACAGACACATAACAGACAATATCCACTGTACAGTACATTATAAAACAAATAAGCTCAGACTACCAATTTAGTTGAGATCTTGCCTTGCCCCATCCAATACCATGAGTTTGATACCAGACACTTAAATAATCATTAATCGGTCAAGAGAAAATAAAAAAATTCAGAGTAGCATCAATTGAAAACCCCATTTCAAATGATACCTGACTGAGGTCACATTCCTCATGAAGTCAATTGCCAACAGAAAAAGAAATCAGTACTCAACAATCCACCACGGAACAAAGTTCAGAGAATAGGTAGAGATGTAAGACCAAGTGAAAAGAAGAGTGAAAACGACTGACAATTCCAAGTTACGAGCCAAAAAAAAAAACTGTCCCTGATAATAGACACTACTTAGTATACTGCGGCTTTATATCTTTTTGACTTCTAGATTGAAAAAGGAAATGACTGCTCTATCTAGCTTTGAGAGGAAATGATGTCCAACAAGCAGCAGAAACAATAGACAAGAAATATCAAAGGATAAGGAACAGAGAAGAATAAATGCCCGCATACACTTTCTCCTTTTGCATCAATTCCTGTACGACCAGCTCTTCCAGACATTTGTCGATATCTTGTCCCATCAATAAAATCACGACCTATTCTGGGTTGCCGGAAAATCACCCTCCTGGCTGGCAAATTAACACCAGCAGCTAGAGTAGAGGTAGCTGCTAATACTCGTACTAGTCCTTTACGGTAACATGTTTCAACTATCTCTCTCTCCTCCACCTGCATTAAGAAAAGAATACAACCGATTCAAGTTGGAAATCAGAAGCAGAATGTAGCAAAATGAGGACAGTAGACAAAACCATTCAAAAAAGGAAGAGCAAAAAATGGCTGATAAGATGGTTCTTAACAACTATATAAACAGGACAAGATCAATGACAAATGAATGCTCTCATACCGTCAGACCAGCATGGTGATAGGCAACACCACAAGGGAGGGTCTCCTCCAATACTGGATCTAATCCAACAGGGCATCTCCTCAGAGCATCAATGGCTGAAGATATGTCAAGGAAATCATTCTCATCCTGGGTAATAGCTGAGAACTTTTTAAGATACTTCGATACATGCCTTGCTGTGGATTCACACCCTTTACGACTAGAGCAAAACAGCAGCACTGAGTGACCTTCTTGGACAACCTAAAATATCAATTTCCAGCATAGTTTTCAGTTTCTAAAGCATAACACAAAAGGAAGCTTCCTGAGGAACAGAATTACATACCTCATTGCACAACTCCACAACATGATCTGGATCTTTACCACCAAGGTCTGCTGCTTTGGGAAGTGTCCTTGTGATCTCCAGATTCTTGTCATATATACTGTTGCCAACTTTAATATATTCCTCTAATGGGACAGGCCGGAACACTGTCTGATACAATGCTGCCTATACATAAAACATCACATTAGCATAAAATTAAAGTGAGCAAAGTCTAGGTATTGGAGCCCATTGAGCTAAAGAGAGCAGAGGAGAGTTGACTAATTTCATGTATAAAAGAACGAAGTTCACCAACTCTGAGACAGTCTTAGCTCCTATGAAAAAGAAACAACCGACTCTTCCATGGCTCAGAGAATTTTTTGACAGCTGGCAGTTGAGAGGTTTGTCTTGTAACATATGAAATTCGAAAAAGCCAGCACTTGAATAAGATTAGTCTCATGCCAGGACATTGTAGATCCAAACAACTAATTCACTATCCATTTAAAGTTCAAACATGAAATATCTAAAACATAATCTCTTGAAAGCGATCAATACAAAAAATTTTAATACTAGCAGCACAAGCGGATCTGGACATATAAAACTGAAGTAGAAAACATCCTCTCAAGATCTCAAGCTATATCTTTAGTTTTTTTTCTTGTGAAATTCATCAAACATGAGTACATTAGGTTACAGAGATCTTACACATTAGCTCATAAATGCAACATCGTTGGGGGGCACATAGACACTATCTCAGCAAAACCTAGTCAAAGTTAAGATAGTGATTCGTGATCATAGATCGAGTCAGTTACGATGATTTAATGACTTCAACATATACATACATTACCAAAGATTTGCTGCATAAAGGAAACAAAACAATGAGACTCACGTGAAGCCAATCAGCAACAGCTACCACATTTGGCATAGTAGCACTCATCCCAACTATCTGCAGGCCATGTGCAGCGTCACCCCCACCACTGCTTGTTCCTGAACTTCCTCCGCTAGGTGGTGATTGGGAATTGCCTTCACCAGCTGCATAACGAAGCTTGGTGAGCATAAGCTCCAAAAGATAACCCCTACTTGGATCAGCAACCTAGCACAAATAATCATAATCATCAATAACATTCACTTCTAGATGCAGCTCACTGAATGAGCAAAGACCAACTTTTGAAAGACTGCAAGCCAGGGCAGCAGATCGATTGGCAAGTACTTGAATCCTACAATAAGAAAAATGTACCATATGAAGTTCATCAATGATAACAATTCCAACTTCTGATAAACGATCCTCTTCGAGCAACCGGTTAAGTAAAGAATTTGCCTTCTCTATGGTGCAAACAGCTACAGACGTATCTTTCAGAAGTACTCCACCTCCTTGGTTCCCATAATAGCTGCGCACATGCTTACCAAGAGGCTCCAGAAGTGATTCCAAGTGTTCTGCCTGCATGGATGTTTAGTTTCACATAGTATGTTGGAAAAGCAAAACTAAAGTGGAAGCACACAGAAGAAACCGAAGGGTAAATGCATATGACCTTTTCTGCACAAATTGACACGTAAGGAAGCACGAGGAGTGCCATTTTCTCGGTTCCTATGACATGCCTTAACATAAGAATTTCAGCTACAAAACTTTTTCCAGCGCTGCGGATAGGACAGAAGCATTAATGAAGAACAGTAATGCCATGACATTGAACATTTGTCCATGCAGAGGAAAATACAAGATGTTAACATGAACCTATAGGACATGAAAACGAAATTTGTTGTCGCAGTATGTGCACTAACTTTATTAGTCAAGGTTACAAGTAACGCCGCATTCTAATCATAGTACCGCAATGACAACCAAGCATATTAAGCATTTGCTAACCCAAGGAAAAATTATTCACTCACCTAAATATGTGTGTGATAGATCATTTAGTCTTTGCACAAAAACAATTACTCCCTCTAATCCATAATATAGACAACGGAGGGACACATAAGCGAAAGAGTTCACAGCGTTACAAATGATCCGTGGGATCCGTGGGATGATCAAATGATGTTTTGTATCATAAAATATCAAAGACAATATAAGGTACAAACTATAACTTTGCGTCAAAACAAAATTCATACCACATCATTTACTTATAAAAAATGACGCATCAAAATATGTAATGAATAGTGTGGTTACCGCGCAATATTACTTTATATTATGGAAAGGATCATAATATTTCACCCATGAACGAAATCATTAGATCCATGAAAAAAGATTCCTACCACCACTAACTATCCAACTATGTATAGAACACTTCGAACACTACATGACGCTTGTTCCAATGGCTACCAAGCACTCAAATTCAATGGAATCTGAGGGACTTACCTAGTAGATGCACAATATACAAGATTCTTATTCTGCAAGACACCGTCTACCTGAAGACAATCAACCTGGAAAAGAGAAAGCAGAAAACCATGAAGAGATTAGAACCATTGTGAGTTCACACAAAAAGCAGCTTGATTAGAGAACATGAAACGAACAGGTCACACTAAATGTTCGTGCTTGAAATGTTAGCATTTGATTGGATAATTGGAAGAAATAGCTTTGGGAGAATTTCTCAATTTATGTTTTGATCCGTAAAGGTTTCAGACAGAAAAATCATGAATAAAAAAACTTAGAGCTTTATTTCAGGAGTCCAGGATATTCTTCTCTTTCATAAAGCACAAGTTTCAATGCACAACAACTTCAATTTTTCATGATACTGGTATATAGAGTCTTGATTACGACATATTTTGAGGTAAGTTTGCTCTATTTTGCATCACAAGTGGTACATCCATGTAAAACGTAAGATAAACTCCTGTCATGTGTTGCACGTTCAAACAAAAATCAATTCAACTGCTTAACATTTTTTACGGAAACAAACCACAAGTTGAGCATGCTTTAAAAACAGAATAAATACAGAATTGCTAAAGAAGTTATGAGAAAGCCTGCCTTGGACACACATTAGGTGAACCTGCACCAGCAAAACAACATGACCATGTATCTCACAGTGAAAAATCCAACAGTGATTAATTATTAGCCTATGTCACTCACCCTGCATCCTAGATATAGATACACCAAGCAAAATAATGTAAGAAGTAGAAAGTTTGAAAAATACCTGCCAAGGGTAGAGTTGTGAAATTCCTTTCTTCCTGTAGATATCACATATCTTTGGAGGAAGCCAATTGCTCAAATCTAAACAATCTTTTATTGGCAAAAAGCTTGATGGAGTAATTGCCCCACCATCGACAGTATTTACAACAAGGACATCCTTTCCACTTTCCGGTGAATCAGATGATATGCTATCACATCCCAGAATCAACTGGTTCGTGACTGCTTCTTTGATGTTGGTTCTCAATGGTACACATTTGGCTACTGAACATGCCGCAGCTTTCCCTCCAGCTGGGATCTCCTTTCCCATATTCAACTCATTATGATCTACAAAACTGCTTTTTAGATGGTCACTTGCATTCTTCGCTGAGGCATCTGCATCATCCGTGTGAAAAGCACGAGAAGTACTTTCATCCGTGTGTTTCTCATCTATAGAAAAATCAAAATGCTTCACAGGTAGTGGAGATGCATCTTCATGAGCATGTTTCTCTAGCATCTTTGTCTGTACCAAACAGCCACCATCCTCTGCATGGAATTCACATCTTGCACCATCACTGGCCTTTTCTTTCAATGTACCACTAAAATATCGCTTTGTCATATTGACTGAGCTCTCTTCATTTTGCACCACCATCCCATTTGGACCCACAGGTAGGACTGGTTTCGAAATATTCTGATAAAACATCCCATCTGCAAGTTGAATAGCCTCGCACCAGAATGCTTCTCCCAGTGAAGATGAGGAACTTCCATTAGTAGACTTTGGAGTTCCATGCTTAGAAGAATTCACAAGCAATGCGCAAGGAGTAGCACACTCCATCTTAGTCAATGAATGATCAATTGCATTACTGCATTTTCTCAAGCTCGCTGGACCAGACAACATGCTATTGGCAGCTTCAGCCTGCAGAAGCAAGAGGTAAACAACCATGAGTCACACGACCCATACCGAAGGCATAAGACTATCTGAAACTGTGTGTAGTTAATTCTCACAACACTACCGGTGCTTCTTTCAGCAAGCTCTCATGCTGTGATTGATCCTTAGCAATCACATGACACACGCCAGAAGCTCGTATGCCATCATTGTTATCATTAGCGACAAGTTTCAATTGATCATCACCAACACAATGCCTCTTCTTTGATCCTTTGTCTTCCACCACAAAAGGGCTCCCTTGTCTTTTAAGTCCATCAGATCGCTTATCTGGCAAAGCGCTTGATGGCAGTTCTCTGCATTGTTTGAAGGAGATAAATCTTGCATTGGTCACTTAACAGAAACAGAAAACAACTCCCGAGCAAAAGGAAGTATGTGATTACCTGCAATACAACGACAGGAAACCCGCAGCAAACTTCTTCAGCTCCGACCGTTCCCCACCACCACCTCCCAATCCAGCACCACCGTTCTCAACCCTAAACCCCACCTCATCTGAAACAACCACTTCCTTCCTCTCGCATCTGATCAACGAACCAATCTCAGATGTCAAATTCCTCTTCACAGGTCCGTTCTTACTTCCCACACCTTCACTCTCCGCACACACTAGAAACCCTTTCGACGACCCTTTCGCGCTCGGCGACCCATCTTTCCCAGTCCTCACATCCTCCTCGATCTCACCCGACTTGGCACCCGGGGACACCGCCCTCCTCTTCTTCGAAGAATAAAACTGCACAAACCAAAAGCACAAAACCCCAATCATCAAATCTCCCAAATTCGCACCAAAAACACAGAATTCCTCGCTTTTTTATTGAAATAAATGCGTCGCTTTTTTGAATCAATAACAAAACAATCGATCAATTAAATGCGAGAATTGATGAAAAGAAAGGGGAGAGACCTGATCGATGCGAGCGCGAGAGGAATCGGATGCCATGGGAAGGGTAGATTCCGTCGAGGAGTGATGAAATGAAACCCTAATCGAGTACTGGGCTTGATTTTGGGAGTTTTGGGAATTTGAATTCGGGATTCGAAGATTGGGTTTCAACGTTCGTTTTGGGTGATGAAAAGACCGCCGTGCCCCTGCGAGATGGCGAGATTCATGGTGGTGCGAGGGCATTCGACGATGGTGCGAGTCTATGAGCCGGTGTGGATGTATCCGTGTATCAGTGTATGTGCTTAAATTTGATGTGGTAGCGTTTTTTGACGTAGGATCATCGACAAAGAAAACATAAGCTCAAGGGGAAAAAAAAAGGAAAAAATCGAAACTGAGTAATTTAAGAAGTTATTTTTATCATTCCATGAAAAATATAATGTTTTGAATTTAGATATATGATATTATAAAATTTAACACGCGTACAATGACGATCAAACGTAGTTTTTTTTATAAATTTATTATGAAATCTCAGTTATGTACTTCGATATAATATATATTACAAAACGTTCAAATATGATTTGATATAAATACGAAACTTATATTTATACGTATATAATAATTTAAATATATATATATTATATTTTTTATGAAACAAAAAGATGATTATGATTGTTTGAGGTATTTCAAAATATCTCTTTTTTGTGTGAAGTAACTTGACTTACTTTTCTTTCAAGCTGCGTTTTTTTTACATAAAGTTAGGCCTCGCTGATATACTCCAAATTTTATTTCCGTTCTGATGCAGTCTATCACAATAAACAAACTTCGAGAATTACTTGAAAATATAGTTCAACAGGCAATTCTTGCCATCTAAGACGATTTGCATTGCGATGAGCACTGTCATCCAATCGTGCCCACATTTTTGGACTCAGCTTTGCACATTCAAACGGTATCAAGTTGAATGGTTCAAGGAGTTATAATTCTGAACATATATTAGGTCACTGACATCAATGTCGACGATTATATTGTAATGATTAGTTTTGAAAATGTAGTACATGTGACGGCCAACTTATTATCCAACTAGATATCTCTAGTTTCTAGTAGCAATGCATTTTTGGTTTCAAGGGAATGACGAAGCATATGATGGATTGCGTATGCTGCAATCGGAAACACCTTTGAATCTCAGACCGTGGTTTTCTGAGCTGCGTGCTTGCATGGAACTTGTTGGTTTTGAGATTTCAACTCGTCCCCAGCAACAAGAAAGAATGCGGTGTGCCTGCAAAATTGAAGCATATTTGATATCAGATGATTCTTTCCCAGGGAATAAGGATGAAGCGTGGCTTTAGTGGATGGAAAGTCGGGTTATCGGTACCTGAAGAAGTTCATCATTTTGACTTTCGAATCAGGATCTATGCTAGTCACACTGTCAAGGGCTTGTTGCATGTGATGAAGCCATCTCTGTGCTGCCTGATGTGTGACCGGAAAAGGGCGATGACGGGCAATCAGTGCTGGATGACCTGGAAGTTTTGGGCCATTTCAGCATCAGTGAGGTAAATAGAATAAATTTCAAGCCATTTCTGCAAGATATATCCACAAAAACTTAAACCAAGCTTTGTCGCAAAAACCAGAAGCCTAAAACCAACCAAGCAACGGCACAACCTTGTCCCGGATTCAAAAAACAATTGAAGTCTTTGGCACAAAGAAAACCCAACTATACATGTTGCTCGAGTTAATTTATCCAGACTTTTGAGTTTAGGACCAATTAAGGGAAACGTTCTCGATATAGGTAACTTTCATCTGTCAAGGAATGTGAAGCACAGCACTTGCCATGAACTGTGAGAAGAGTTGATGACATAGGTGCAACTAAAGATTGGAACATCAAAGAAAAGGCTGAAGCAACGCCTTGAGCATGGTTTCCTCTGCAATCACTTGCACACAGCACCACTCATGATAAAAGAATGGCATCATAATGTCCATGTAATGGACCACCTCTAGAGAACAAAACCTTTCAACAGACTATACAATCGAATGCCAGTCGATCTAGCCAAATTTAATCTCCGCAGAGTAATTTCACAATACAACAAGCAAAAGGCTTCGTTCTGTGCAGTGTAATATATGTGGGTTCTCAAAGGAAACTTTTGGCACCGGGTAAATCAATACATCAACCGACTATTCTCAACTCTTCACATCCTCCTAATTTAACCTTTACTTACAAAACCATGATGTTAAGCTCTTGTCAGATGCAACTATAGGAATCAGAACTTGAATCACAACCAAACAGCACCCTCTTTAAAATCACATTATTAAATCATCACAATTCCACAAAGCTGACCACACTTCCATTGGGTCAAGAAATCCACGAGCATACCTCTT